>WOGN01001390.1:0-19472 GCA_015342105.1 Leptinotarsa texana
TTTATTTACACACGTTTATCTGCACAATGTGTTAACTGCTCGCTTTCTCCATACAGACTACCTCGAACAGAAGCTGGCGGCCGTTTTATGTTGCGGTAACGAACATTGCCGAACTCTTCTCGAAGTCTCGTTTCGCTTCTTCGGCGTATACGGAATGTTCGCGTCTGATCTGAACGCTTTCTTTGCCGTTGCCACGAGCCCGGCACGTGCAGCACTGTCAGGGCCGGCTTCTGATTTATTACAATATTATAGTAATTTCCGGGGAAGTCACAAATAGTTTTATATTTTTTTTTGAGATTTCGTTATGGTTATTGTTTTTTAATTTTCTTTGGTATTTTTGTTATTTGACTATTTTGTTATATATTTTTCCTTCATTTCCTTTTTTATTGTAAATAATTTCTACCATAGTAACCTCTTGGAAGGAAGTGTCTGCAAATTTTTTCTAAGATCTTTTCTCTCTGCAACCAAAGACCTCCTTCTAGTGCAGGAGGCGGAATTCAAGCCTCTTTCAAATTTGCCATCCAAAATTTGATGTGGAGAAATTTGCATCTGGTGACAGCAGCTGCCAAATTTTATTTGAATAAAACAAACACGACAAAGCGAAAGGGTTACCAACGGTTGATAGACAGCTACATATTTATTATTTTACTGGTAACTCACCTATACACCCGTTGATGTTTCAGTGGGATATGTGTATATAATAATAATAGTAAAACTGTTCCGGATTTACTACAATACTAAACAAGCAGAGACTTCAAACTTGAAACATATGCTTTATTGATTGTGTATTTTCTAATACAGCGATATCTTTCAAACAATTACCGCCATCTCTAGGCTAGACTGTGTACTTCTGGGACCACCCTTGTATGCCTGTCTATCAGAGTTATGTGCGTTGACTACGAGGACGAAGGTAATATTTAGAAAACTCAGTGTTCACTCGCATGCTTGCTAGGTTATTCTGATCACTCCTTAGCTTTTGTAGGTTGTTCCACATTGCTGACAGGTATGCTGCTGGTAAGAGGGCAATAGAACATGTATTCTATTTGATTTCTGACCTACTTGAGTACTGGATGCCACGTTCTGTTGACCTGCACTATTTTCACTTTATTGTTGAAATTGTTGGGATGCTCATTGGTAGATCACTACAGATTTTCTATAATTCCGTACGTGGTAATACGTTGAATGAGACAGGATATCAGTTTTTCGTATTTCATTACATGTTTAAACTGGGATATTTTCTGCAAGTATTGTTTATTCGTGTTGATACTGCATTTGTTGGTTTTGATTATGGTGAGGAATTATGGAGCATAATTTTTCAGAAAATCACTTCAAACCGGAAAGTTGAAATCGTCTCAGAAATTTTCAAAGCCTTATAGAGCTCTAATCAAATTTCTATCATAAATTGCCAGTTTCTGTCTTGAGAAGGGCCTTCGATTGGAGCTCCAAACAGAACTTGCAACCTCAATAGTCTGGAACATCGAATAAAAGTTCAGGAAAGAGTAAGATATGAACGAACTGAAATGGTTCTGAGTATTCGTTTAAGAATATTAGGTGTAATAAACAAATGATTATAGGGTAATCACAACAGAAACCGTATAAGTTCTATTGAAAATATGAGAAAACTAACATTATGTCATGAAATTATGCAGTGAATATCGACCCGCTGCATTTACTGTTTATTCATTATTCTTTTGCTATTGAAAAGAAGAGGAACGAAAAAAGGAACAAGAACTGCATCACAACCCATTGGCTGGACTGATTAAATGTCGATGAAAGTAATTAGAATAGGGGTAAACAAGTATTAGCAAAGAAGTCAGTTCGATGATTTATAGACGCTGGAAATATTGTATACAACGATTATTTGGAACGAGTTATTTTTTGTATGAAAGCAGTTGAAGATTTGTGGATGTAGAAGTATTATAAACTCAAATGTACACATGTACATATGCAGGGCAAAAAGTCTTCATGGTTGAAAATAATATATGCCTTCATGGAGATGAAAAATTGAAAACTATTCTGGAAAAGTATTTTTCAATGTTTGAAAGTTCGATTAGAAAGGGGTCACTTTTGGAATTTTCAATAGAACACCTCGAGTTTTTCAACAATTTTGAATTTCTCGGACGATTCTGTATTGAAATGATATTTTCAAACCTTTCTACGCCTATCTACTTCAATTCTTGAAGTGACTTTTGATATTGATCGAACATAAGATATTCTAAGGACCTCATAGAAATGAATATAAATGAGACAAGTTGGTAAAATTACATATTTTTTTTTAATGACAACTATTTTCTGACAAGAACATTCCAAATAAAAGATGTTTCAAAGAATCTAATGACACTAGCAAATTCATTTGCTATTGAATTGACAAATTAGGTTTGTTAATAGAACTAACAAAATAATAAGTGGAATAAAAAGTCTTTGTCCAATCTAGACACTGTCTAAAAATTTTTCTTGCAAATGTTGATTTTGTTGAACTCAGTAAATGTTGAGTGTCGAAAAACAGAATGAAGGTAATATAATTTGGATTGTTTCTGCAATTTTGAAATAGCCAATCACATGTCCTTCGAAAACGTCTGAATTCAAATGCTGTTTTTAACATCAGATATATTGAGTTGTAACTCATCTACAGTTATTGACCAATTTCCCTTCAATGAACTATTTTATTAGCCTCAACATAGCACGATAGTTAGTTTTAATATCTTTGTTAATGATAAACTTCGAATCTACTTGTGATTTCTTTGTTTCCTGAAATGATTCCCCACAAACGGAAAATACTACTGGGCAAGATATTTGGCCGATTGAGATAGGTTAGGTTAGGTCCAAAGTGAGTGGGACTATTCGACCTCCTCCGCAGCCCGCAAGGGTTTATTGTGGCTCACACCTATTCACATTCGACCAAATAAACCAGGCTCTAAAAGCCTGATCCGGTCCCAGCGGGACAGACACAAAGTTTGAGTTCTGTTGTTTCATCATTTTTCAAACAGAGGCGACAGTCCGAGTTTCTGCATATGATGATTCAAATGACAGTGATCTGTAAGAAGGCCTACTAGTGAGCCAATCCTGGAAGATTGTATAAGAAGTCCATGAATCTTCTTACCATCCAGCTGTTTGATCTTTGACAAAGCCTAAAGCGATGCTGATGATAGGTTCCGGTCCGATGAAACTGCTTGCAGCACCCTCCTTCGAAAGGGAGTTAGCAACCTCATTGCCTTCCAGGCTAGTACGGTCAGGAATTCAGACCAGAGACAATCTGTTGGGTCTTCCTATCGAGGACAGTCGTTTTCGGCAGTCTGCTTCCAATTTATACGTTGCTCGGTAGGGCCAATTGGGATAACCCTGAGGGGAACTCTGGGATAACTCTATATCGATAACATATCATTTTTTTTTCTCATGAGAAGATCATTATGACAAAACTTCAATCTGGAGTTGACTGTCTTTTCATGTCTCTGTCATTAGACAAGTGAATGCTTTGTTTTTCCAAGAACGACCTATGGAAATAACTGCAAAAATATTATATTATGCATGTGGCTATTCATGTCACACAAAAAATTAGTGAATAAACGATAGCCAAATATTTTCCTTAGCAATATTTGATTTGAGGTCTCTTTTTCAAGATAATATAAGAAACATTAGTTTTCTTAGATCTGTCAAAAAATACATTGAAACGAAAATTTTGTATTGCCATTTTATCCTATTCATATATATCATAATAGTCACTGAAACTTTGCGATTGTAATATTGAAGGTGCCTTAAAGGCGCAAAAGTTTTTTGTCACATTCTGATTCATGATTCCAATTTTCTGAGAAACCTATTCACCGAAAATTTTGAAATATGCCAAATCACTACTCGTTACTTTATGAAAGTTAATGGTATTAACTTTCATAAAATACCGTCGATGTACCCAATATCCTAGAAGTTATGTGGTTTTTCATATTATTTCCTGTAGTGAAATATTATGTTCATAAGAACCCAGAAAAATGTTTCAAATTATGTGTCATTTATTTTTGTAATGCAGCTGGAGTATTTCAACATCCCATTCAATATTTTCAGCTGGAGTATTTCAACATCCCTTTCAACATTTCCAGGGGGCGTGAATATCCCTCTGAAAACGCCACGGTTGAAAGAAAAATAATCAAAGCAAAACCCTTCAAATGAAAATTGAAAAGGCATCTGTCTGACAGAAAACTTCGAAAGAGTAACCCTTTTTTCTGTATCCAATATTTTGTAATGAAAAGTTCGGGTATATCCTATATTTCTCAATCAGCCAAGATATTCCAAAATGCTGTTCAATGCGAAAATCAAAAAATACTCGTTGATCAATTCAAGATGAAATCTATTCGATTTATATTGTTACAGCTCATGAATGTATAGTGCCTTCATTAGCAAAACCCACTTTGGTAAGTCGATATGAAAATTTATCGGATTTGAACTGATAAATCCATCATCGTAGATAATGATTACTGATTTATGATTTCGCATGCGTGAACTGTCATGCAGTGATATAATTGTCAAAAACTGAAAATACATGATGCATAAAATATTGGCGCATAATATTGATGAGTGTAATCACGGCTGTCTCGTTATTCATATTTATCATTCAATTATCACTGATTGAAATAATCACCATAGGTCACCAAACAATAAAATCAATGGAAATATAATATTCTAAAAACAATGCAATTTTTATGCACTATCAAACTGTTAGATTATATCTTTGCAAACATATAATGGATACAGTTCCTTTCGTAGGAGATTTTGAAAAATTTTCACACGTGAGCTTCGCAAGGTTCATGTTCTGGGATGTGCATCTACACATCATACTATACAGGGCGTTCCGACGAAAACTTTACCCACACCTCTAAGTCAGGAACGTACGTGTAATCGAAAATTTCAAAGAACACGTCAATTTTCATTTTCTAGGGGGACTAATTCTGATATGGAAATCATACCCGAAAACGTCACCCCTCTGCAGTTAGCAACTGCCCACCAATTTTTTTCAATGACATGGGGAGTCGATTGTTTTATTTAAGAAAAAACAGAAAATTCGCTGTCGCTCATTTTATTGAGGAAATCAAAAGAAGTAAAATCAATGGCAACGCGTTCTATGTGTGAAGTTTTCAAAATGACCTCTATCTACTTCCATGCAATAATACAGTTCACTTTCGAAAGCGTTCCTTACATTAATGAAGATGTCCGGAGTCAGAAATCGGCATTGCCGTACAATTCTCTGTCGTGGCTCTTCAAGATTTATAGAATTAATTTAATTAGTGATAAATGTTTTCAAATGAATGACACTGTTAGTTTTTTCTGTAATGTTGTAGTCTAGTGTCTAGTAATCTAGTGGTCGCAGAACAAAATGTAAATAGTTGGCCAGTGACACTTTTACACGAATTATTATTCAGTCATCCTTGTTCACTGTGTTCCAAAATGGTTTATTCTAGTGAAGAATGAATAAAAATTGTTGCAACCTATTATCGAAATAATGAATGTGCTAAAGCTGCTGCAAGAATTTATAATATGAATCATACAGACCACAACGTGAGCCATCAATGCATTAATCAGTATCCCGTCCTGTCAGAATTGACGGAGTTGAAGTTGAAGTTACAGGACATGTACAAATGTATGTATAATCGACAATCTTCCAGACAAGTAGCTGGAGCGTCTGGTATATCAGCTTCTAGTGTTTTTCGGATTTTGAAAGCCAACAAATTCCATTCTTTGGAAATGAGGCTAGTTCAGGAATTGAACGAAGATGATTCTGATCGTCGACTTTAGTTTTCTGAGGTGTTCAACGAGAAACTAACCAATAACCCAAACCTATTAGACAATACATGTTTTTCAGATGAAAGTCCTTTCATGCTGAATGATGAAGTGAATAGACATGATTGTCGTTACTGGAGCGATGTGAGTCTTCATTTGGTGATGGAAACACTTTCACAAACTCCACAAAAATTGAATGTCTGGGCCGGCATTCTTGGTGATTGTATTGTTGGACCATTCTTTATTGAAGGTAATCTCAAAAATATATTGCAACACTGTGTAGATCCTATGATTACGCAATTTTCAGAAAATCATGATAATTTAGTAGAAAATGCTATCACATTTCAGCAGGA
This sequence comes from Leptinotarsa texana, assembly GCA_015342105.1. Taxonomy (NCBI): domain Eukaryota; kingdom Metazoa; phylum Arthropoda; class Insecta; order Coleoptera; family Chrysomelidae; genus Leptinotarsa; species Leptinotarsa texana. The sequence goes on from WOGN01001390.1 coordinate 6,117, forward strand.
TGCTGTACCCCACATTTTGATGTTCGGATGAGACAGTTTTTGAACGAACGTTTTCCAATGCGTTGGATCGGCAGAAGGGGTCCAGTGGAGTGGCCAGCTAGATCACCTGATCTCACACCGTTGGACTTCTTTCTGTGAGGACACCTGAAGTTGAAAGTGTACTCTACTAAGCCTACAAATATAGACCTAGGACAGAGAATTGTTTGGGTATGCCGATTGCTGTCTCCGGACATCTTCAATAATGTAAGAAACGCTTTCAAAATTGAACTATATTATTGTATTGATTTAATTCCACAGATATTATTTGTAGTTAATTTCCTCAATGAAATGAACGACAACGAATTTTCTATTTTTTCTTGAATAAAACGATCAAAATTGGATTTCTCAATAACGAATGAACCAATTTCCCATAGAGGTACAGAAGACGTTTTTAATGGTCTATCAGTCGATTCCCATGCCATTGAAAAAAATAGTGTGGGTAGTTGCTGACCGCAGGGGGGTTAAGTTTTGGGTATTATTTCCATTTGAGAATTAGTCTCCCAAGAAATAAAAATTTAAGTGTTCTTTGAAATTTTCGATCAAGTTATTGTTGGAATGCCCTGCGTTAACAACTGATCAATGTGTAATGAATAGTAGTTTACACATGAACTCCACTCCGCATGACACTGTATTATCAACTGATCAATATATAATGTATAGTAGTTCACTTATGTAATTATAGGTAGGTTTAAAAAATTACATATTTGAATTCCCAGCGGTATATTAGGCAGACCCAAGTCTGCAAGAAAATACTAAGATCTGCTTTGTTTTCGGTATAACTCTTATTTTTTTGGGTGTGCTGAATCCGTCTGGTCCAAGGAAAACACCTTGCTCCAACTTTGCTTCTGAGAGGCTTAGAACCTGTGATTGTTTTCAGTCAATTTTGATTCCTTGGATGTGACTTTACAAATTGCTTCATCAATCCCGGCTTTATGTGAAACGGTGGTAGAAGATCTTTATTAGGAATTTAACTTTACCAGAGTTTCATGCAAAAGGTTTTTTTTTGCCAACGGTAAGCACCTTCGGAAGCCAACACTTCTTGGTCCAGTGATTTGCTTGGTTTCTACTATCCCAGATAAAAAAGTAAACAGAATAATTTGGTAAACCCAGATTGTTGCCCGAGCAATATGCCCAAAATTTTCAAATCACCGCTCACTTACCAACCGTGGTCTCTGTATTTTAATTTACAAAAAATCAATTCCAGGTTTTCTCGAGGTGTTCGGAATGACCTACCTACTGCTTTTAGGCTTCTTTCGAAGCATTTATTCATCACTTGAAGTTAACCTCAAAAAACTTTTTTTATAATATAACTATACGTTTTGCAAAATAACCAGAGACGTTCTTGGTTTTTTGAGTATTTTTTTAGAACAACTGAATACACATACACAAAATTCAGTTGAAAATATCCAGACAGCTTTTCTTGTGGACTTGTGTAATTGATACATCCGTTCCAACGACAGTATGTTACTTTGAATTTATATTCATTTATTCATTCGTTCACTATGAGAATACAGACTGGAAAGTTATGAGAATACTATGAGAATACATGATGTTGATTTGACGAATTATCTCATTCAAACTGAATCAAACCTATGCCTAAGTCGACCAATGTAACATACGATAATTTTTCAATGTCGAAGAAAAATATCTCCAGGAGTTGTGGGATTGGAAAAAAGAGAAATCATTCTCATGGCTAATAGATTCATGAATGTTTAAAACTATCGTTTCCTTCACTCTCAATTTATTCGCAAGTTCAGGTAGTGAATATGAAAAAATTCAATTCGAGTAATTCCTGATTGTATTTATTTAAAGAGCTACAACTCTTTATAAATGAAACAAAAGCTTCTAGAAATGAAACTTTATCACGTCTTAACATTTGCAGGAAAATTTGTTACTTGATTTCTGAGGGAAGATATGGACTGTTTAATGAATCACTGAGAAGTTTACTAATGAAAGTAATTTCTTAAATAGTTGCACGGTGTTTGAGTTTGATTAAATGAATTTCCTTTCTACGCGATTCGCACGATGCAGGTGCAGGACTTTTGTGATAATTCACATGAAACGGTTTAACAGTGTTTCTTAGAGTCATCGATGTTGAGGTCCATAAAATGCAGCGGAATTTTTTACGATTACGCAACAAAGATTAATACAGTGATTTAACGTTTTCCTGGTGTTGGAGTCTTTCGTGATTCACTCGAAAAAACTCAACCTTTCGATACGTGTTCTATAGACTGTCAAACCTTAACAAGCTGAGTAAGATTTTGCCGGAGTCAAATTCAGTATATCAAGATGTGTTATCATCCAACAATGAGAGATATGAGGCTCGAAACACAAGTGCTGATCATCATACCATAAGTATTGATTTTGGTCGATACGAAACCAAGGCTTCAGGAAGGGAAGGAGGCAGCGTATATTTACAAAAAGTGTTTAGTTCTGAAAACACTTCACTTTTCGAATATCTCTTGTGGATGGTCTCAACGTCAAGACCATTTTCAAGCCAACTAAACAACTACGCAACTCTATCAGACCAGTCAAGAACAAAAGAAAGCATCTGACATCCGCCTGACTCTGCTGCGTTAGTTTGGCCCGGTTGCAGAAAGTTATAGTAAATCGCATCAGGTACTGGGCACCATTCAGTAGTCATGTTTTTTTTTTGTAAATTTGTTGTATATTTTTTGGTGTTACTGCCTCATTTTCACGTTCATTGCGTCCACTACGACCACGTCCGAAGTCAGCAAACCAACGTTCAATTGTTGTTTTTGATGAAGCGGAATCCTTCTAAACCATTGTTTTGGAAAAATGGTATAACTCTCAGCAAAATATTTCACAAACTTATGAGTAGAAAATAATGAAAGTTCAATGCAATGAGACTAGCGCTACTTATGTGTTAGGCCCGAGAATTTCCAACCAATTAGTATCTTGGTTAGAAGTATTTTTTTCTTTCATTGATTTTTTTTCTTCTTTTCCTTTTTTTAATTTTTTTTTCACTTCTCAATGTCCAGAAAACAATATGTGATCGAAAATCAAATCGAAATATCTCTATGGGCTTCCCTCAAGAGTCTTTCCTGGAGTCAATTCTTTTTTATTTTGTTCTATACCAATGCCATCGATAGAATAAGCTTAGATGCCTGCTGCATCTTTCATACCGATGCCATTACCAACTAACATGATTCGAATCTACATCTACCAAGAAAGTCGCGCAATTGCGAAAATACACATTGCTGATCTTTCTATCGAATTTCAAGAGGTATTTGTACATAAAGGTTTAACTTGAAAGGAGCCTGGCTCTAAACTGATTTCTCACCTGTTATACGCTCAGGAATTTGAAATATGTTTTTTTAAGGAAAACAATCATCAACTCTGTGTCATTCCCAAGTTGTCTTTCGGTAGCGTTATGATGTGTTTTGTGGGATATCCAATGATCACCTGATGAATGTATTGTGCAAAATATACATTGGTGAATCTTTCTGATACTCCTAGAAGAAATTCCTGCAGACCTATAGACATAAATTCATCACTCAGGAGGAAATTCTTTCGTACCACAGAAGGATTTGTACCGATTTTCATGTTTCTCACCGTAAATATATTGTTTCGTGCAAAAACACTCACCTACTGGGGTAATACTGTTTCAATAAGCTCACAAAAGAAATTGAAAATCGAAATTTGTCTGAAGCCTTACTTGACTTATGATATACATTGGACGAATATTTTGCTCTTTAGTATTTGTTGTTAACTACTTCTATATAATAATAATATTAATAAAGTATATCCATCCTGCCAATTTACATGATTTATATAACATTTATATAACAAAAATCACAGAAGCTCTAAACGTGCTTGTTAGTGATCTAAAAATCTGTTCAAAATCTATTTTTCCGTTAATCAGCTGCCGCCCCATACGAACGACAACTCTCAGAAGTTGAGAAACTTGTGCAAGCTAAGGACTAACGAGGTCTTGCCTTTTAACATGTGATTCCTAACACGGTTGCAGAATCATCTCAGTTTCAACCAGATAAATTCTCTCGAGAAAAATATCTGGTCGAGGCGGGATTTGAACCCACGGCCTTCCGATCGTGAGTCGGGTGCACTACCACCGCGGCCAATTCTACAACAGGTAAATCTAATAATTGAAATATTATAAGCTATATAAAATTAATTTCACAATATTGTCTTATCTAATAGTCTAAAATTCATTTTACAATGTGTCGTGAGATGTATTTATCTTGTTTTTGGTCCTTTCTAAAAGTCGATATTTCTCAGTTCCATACTACCAATACACCAAGAACTGGAAAAATTAAACTATTTAAAGGAACCAGGTATGAATAAAGTGGTTTTTAAAACAAATCATACACTACAGAGCCTTTTAGGAAGTCCAAAAGATAAAGTCGAGAGTTCGGAAAAGTCTGGCATTTACGAAATTAAATGTAAAGACTGCGATCAAAATATTATGTACAGACAAAAATATCTATTAAAATGAGATATGCGAAACACTTAGCACACTTAAAATATTGAAGACCAGCAATTGCCCTTCATATTTTGCAGCGAAACCATTCCATAGATTTCAGTTCATTAAGATTAGTTAGACAAGTTGACAACAACAGGCATCTAGATGCCTATGAGAGAGTAGAAATAAGTAAACATAATAATATTATGAATAATGATAACGGACCAATACCATATAGTATATATATATATATATAACCTGTTAAAATGATATTTTATTATATTTACCTGATTATTACATAAGGACACATTGTAAAATTAGTTTAAGATTAGTAGATAGGGCAATATTGTGAAATTAATTTGTATAGCTTATATTTCAATTATTAGATTCACCTAACATTACATATAAGGACATATTAATCCGCTGTTTTCGCCAACAGGGCAGTGGAAAACTCTCCACAAGACAGAACATTATTAATAATCCTCTTCATTTCTTCAAAATGTAATATTTATGGAAACATATACAACTGTTTTAATAAGAAGAAAAGGTTGGAGTTCAACCTATGCGAGAAGATTGCTTCCCTCTCACTCCACACTTCGTTACACTACCTTATATCAAAGGAGTTACCGACAAAACATCCGGACAATATAAAAACCACAAACAATGATATCAAGGTTACTACCCAGACCAAAACTCTCTCGATAAGCAAACCTCCGCAGTTCTCTTTTAACACCACCTACGGATCTGTTACAAGGTCTTAGCTTAGCCAACCCAATGTGTTGTAAATGAAGGGGATATATTTCCTTGTAACAATATTGGACGTAGTAGGCATCTGATGTAGTGACACGCATCCAATATCACCACCCTTGAGTACATTTCATTTATATTTTTTTTTCAATATAGTTCAGAATTTTGAAACTTTTTCATGTTACTCTTATCAAACTTTGGGAATAGTTCTTTCATTTCAAGATATCATTATTTGAATTTTTGACAGGCCCGAGTTAGATTCATTTAAGGGTTTTTACGAAAAATGCACATACACTATAATCACATGCTGTTTCTTCGTTAACTAGGTAGATATTCAAACTAAAAACCTTATTGCATTCTTCCAAGATCTTTCACATCCACTATTGTCGGAACCTTCCAAATTATCTTCATTATATCAGTAACATGTTAAAGGTGGGTCACAATATATATATGGACAAGAACGTTTTTGGCTTTCTACTACTCCATCTTGATACAAAAAAAGATTAGGGAATCTTTCAAAGCAAGGAAGGAAGTAATCAATTTGAAAATAAGTAACTCTATACATGGATGTGTAGATCATGCAAAGAAGTAACTTTCAGACACAAACTGAAAGAAAGTTCTCCTGAAACAGGTACACGAAAGAAAAAATTCTTTCGGAACAAATACTTCTATATGAACACCGAATTATACAAAAGATACTTTTCTCTACTCAGTTTGTATTTCAAACATTCTTTGTGGAATAAAAATCAGATATTTTTCACATGAGTTCTACTTTAAATAAATGGTAACAAATTGCACTTACATGGAACACTGTCATCCTCACTGGAATATGATTCCATCATCATTTTTTTGTATCAAGATGGAGTAGTAGAAAGCCAAAAACTTTTTTTCCCAAAAATAATCACTCCTAAAAATATAACCCCTTCAATTCAAATAAAAATGTAAATATTTGGCCACTGTCACTTCTTCACGAAGTATAATACAGGGTGTAACTGAATAAGTGTAAAACATTTAAGGAGGTGATATTTCATCGAAAAAAAAGATAGGATCTTTCATATAAAGAAACTTCATTGGAGCATCCCTTGTTAAGATACAGCCCCTTAAAGGGGGTAACAATTTTTTTCACAAGCACTGAAAAAGTTACAATATTGAAATTAACGTGACGTTTTGTACTACCAAAAAGACACTTAGCCAGTAATTTATTTGATTTACCCCATGGTTGTAAGGGGTGGAAAACGCGACCCCTAAAATTTATTTCCAATGTAACTTTTTGTCTTATTTGTTTACCATTTAAAAATTTATTTCCGATAGCCTGTTTCATTTTGAACAAAAAATGTCTCTTGGGTTTTTTGCCAAAATAAACCAGTTCGCAGCAAAAAAATATTTTAGGAACAACTACAGAGATACATCGTCATAAATGCGAAAATACGAAACTATTCTATCTAGTAAGTCGCTATTAGCGATAGCGACAATTAAATTGGTGTGACGCTGCCAATTTGTGAATTTTCGAAATTGAATTAATACTAATTGTATGTTGTTCTGTTCTTAATTTGTTACTTTAATAATTCACTTGCCCGAAAATCCACCCTTTTAGTTTTCTTGACACATGTAATTCATACAAGTTGTAAACGAATGTTTTTCATGGTCACCTCCAATGAAATTTCGTAATCACAGCAGCAAGACTATACTATGGTTTTCATTAAGTTACCTATGTACAGCTTTAAACAGCTACCACAAAGTTATCAGTTTAGAGTTTCAATGTTTTGTTGTGAAGTTGTTGAAAATGTCGATATAATTGAATCAGTAAATACAGTCGATTCATTATTCGATGAATTTTAAAAAGTATGTACCTAAAACTTGATGTTTGGTGCATAAACTGGTGTGAAACATAGTTTATTCAGAACATTACTAATATTACCGAGATACTCTAGCCAACAAAATTATGGTCGGATTTGAACAGTCCAGTTCCTCGTATTCTGAAGCTGGGAAATCAATATCACAATAACTCAGGTCTGTTTAATGTATCACATCAAGTCTTTGAAAATCAATTGAAAAGGCTATAGTGTTTTCAAAACTTTTCTTTACCTTACCATTTTTTTTAAGTACCAGAATTGTTACATCGTTTTTCTTGTAAGTACCAGAATTGTTTTATATTTTAGTAATGTAGTCACTAGACATGGATTTATTAATATTCTGTATTTCACCCTTCTCTAAATGTTTTGCAAAATTGTAAATTGTAATGTAAACATCAGAAACATATTCAACATAAACGCAGTTATCCAGATGAAAGAGTTCTTGAACAGTGAAGTTCGATGTGTACTGATTTGAACTTCAAAACGATGAGCAGCCACAGTCCGTCGCGTATTTCTGATATGTACTGCTCTTGGTGGAATCGAATGTGACAAGTCACTAGAACACCTCCCGTGAAAGTATCTATAGAAGAGAGACAAATATCCAAACTTTCTTCGATGTTCCAAGCTATCAAGGTTGCACGTGATATTCGCGCCACCAATCAGGCGTATGGCTTTTTTCTGGATGGAATCCAGCAACTTCAGGTTATGTTTGGGGACAGAGCTCCATACATGAGAACAATACTACAAAGAAGGTCTGATCTGAGCTTTATAAAGCGTCAAAAGTTGCTGAGGTGTGTATTGTTTTCTGTTTCGGAACAGTGTTCCAAGCTTTTGAGAAGCAGCCATATTAGTGACCATTTTAATCCCCAACAAACTGATCGAGGCAGAAACCGAATTGTCTGACCTGACATTATTATATCCGGTTCGGAGACATTTATCCTCTTGAAGAAAACCGAGGCCTGGGTTTTTGTGGCATTGAATTGAACCTGGTTATTTTCACCCCAATTCGAAATCACTTCTAGATCCTCATTCGTTGAAGATGTCCCTTCATAGCCGATATCCTGGAATCCAAATGGAATGACGAGACAAGTGTGCTGTCGTCAGCAAAGCAATATATTGGATCTTGTTTTTTTTCAGTAAGTCGTTGATATGCAATAAAAAGAGGGTTTGAGACAATATGGATCCCTGGGGAAAACCAGCGTTGATGGAAAGAGTATTCGAGAGATATCCATCGACGGCCAATTGCAGGGAACGTTCTTTCAGGAAGGTGAAGAGTCATTCACAGAAATGATCCGACAAGCCATAGCATCGAAGTTTGGCCAGCAAACCCTGATGTTAATTGCGTTAGCAGCATCGGCACTGGTCAATAGAAGAGGTCCTATCCTGCTCCACGACAACACCTGTCCGCACGTTTCACAAATTACCGTCTGAAAGTTAAACGAATTGACCGTCGAAGTTCTGCCTTACCTATCATACTCCCCAGACCACTCGTCAACAGACCACCATCTCTTCAAGTACTTCGATAACTTTCCCACCGATAGAACCTTTGCTAATTAGGACCAGACAAAAACGGCTATCGTCGACTTCATCAAATCCCGATCACAAATTTTATGCTGACGGTATTAACTGACTCTGTTACGTTGCCAAAAGTGCACTGATTCGAATGGCGCTTATCTCGACTGAATTTAATGAGTATTCACTGAGATATTATAGTTTAAAGTAGTCTCATAATAACGGAAATTTTTGAAACCTCCTAATCATGTCGACTCTTCTCTGTATTAAATAGTTTAAATTATTGAAAATTGGTACCGTGTGGTCACGGTGCAATTACGCTGCCATGAATGAGTGAGTTCCTCGAAAAAAACATAGTATTCTACATTATCAAATATCAATTTATTAATTTGAAAAAATGGTGAGCTTCTGTAATTATTTCGCTCTGCGAAGATGGAGAGCTGGCTGACAATTTGGAAAATTTTCATTTGCAGTAAAGTTAGTTATGAAATGTTAAACCAACAAAAATATTAAAAATTGCAATGATTCTATAAAAAACATTTCTTGTATTACAAAATATTACCACTGTTAAAAAATCCTAATACTAGAAAATAAATATTTAAAAATAAAATCTCGAAATATTATGGAAGTAATTGATTTCATTCAGGATATTCTAGATAAAGGAAATTATATATTAGCTGTTTTTTGGACATAAAAAAAGCTTTTGACTGTGTTAATCATAAAATTCTTTTAAAAATTTAGAAGCAATGGGAATTACAGGAAGGGTAAATGATCTTTTAACTTCATATTTCACTGAAAGAACTATTTGCACTCGAATAAATGAAGTGGCTTTTGACAGATATTTAATAAATAAAGGCGTTCCTCAAGACTCAGTTTTGAGACCAATTCTGTACCTATTATAGATACAAAATATTTGCCATATTAAAGTAACATGCAAATAAAAGCCCAACTATTTCAGAAAATATAATTAATTATGATCTGAAACTTTTTGAAAAATGTCTTTACTAAAATTTTCTTTCAGTTCACCTAAATAAAACTGAATTTATTGAGTTTCAACAAAAAAATAAGAAAGGTATTACAATAAACATTTCTAAAGGATACATAAATGAAACAAACTATTAATAAAACAATGCCTATCGCCTTACTAGATCACTTCGTGTACCGCACTGTAGCTTCCACTTGACTATGTCGATATTCTCCTGGCTAGCAATTATATATCGTAATCGAATGCAGTAGACATTTTGCCGAAGTTCCATCGAAATCGGTAGCATTATTTTCGCTGCTTCTTGAGAGGCAGGGAACATTCGCGTGCTCTTAGCTACATCACGATTGGTTTATGGCTACCAGTGGCGGCCGGCGTTTTTTTCTTTGAGGCAAGATTTACAACAGTATCATTCAATATGGTTGTAACGGCTCCATCCGTAAAAATCTTGGAAATGCTCGTAAAATTAATTTAGTCCTATACTATGTTGGCGACAGCTAATTAACGGAAAAACAGATTTTAAACTAATGTCAAACCACAATTCAGTAATATTAAGTCTGTTGAATCTGTTTCCCGTTAACCAGCTGTCGCCACCCTACAATTGACAACTATCAAAAGTTGATACTTGTGCAAGCTAAGGATTAACGGAGTCTTATTTTTCAACGTGCGATTTCTAGCACGTCTTTTAAATACGGCAGACAATAGGCTTAACAGAAGCAGTGTTCTTTCTGCTACACCGATGTAGGGCATGTTTTTTTAAAATAGAGAAACAAATTTTGTATCTTTTTACATTTTTAGTGATATTCCACACTATACATATTTTTTTAATGTATTTTTATTTTGAAAACATTTTGCGTGAGTGGGATAAACTATCAGTGTTATTTTTATCCTTTGGTTTAATTTTTTCAAGTAACTTATGATATTTGGTTGGATTTTTATTTCACCCAAAAAATTTTCATATTGACTTAGCCATTGGATTAGATTAGATTGAATTGGATTAGATTGAAGTATATATTAAGGCGATTGAAGCAAAAAGTTTTTCAAAGTAATTTCAGTATTGAGTATGCCCCTATCAATTACCATAATCATAATAATTCTTTTTACCTCCCTCTGATGAGTGAATTTTATTATAGATTGGAACTACACAATGCCACACTGTTCTAATCGATGTGTATTCGTCGATTTGTCCAGTGGTAATTGTTATTTGTTTGTATTGAAATAGTCGGATGTTAACGTTCATTTAATAATCATACTTCACGGAAGTGGTGATTATAGGCGACCTTCTATTTGAATGGTTACTAATTGATGTAGAAAGAATTCAAACTTGAACTCCTTATTCCTTTCTTTTCCTAGTGGACGTCACGGTTTGTTAAACAGGTGGTATTTTTGTTATAACGCAGTGTTCGTCTCAAATGATTCCTAAAACCAGTAAAAAATAGTAACAGTTGATTCCGAATTTGCCATTAAGAAGCGTTGTGGTAAATGATAATGGACCATATCATCATAAACAAATCGACAAAATGCCAACTACATCGACCAAAAAATCCGATATGCGATCATGGTTATCAGAGAGGAACATTCCATTTGAAAAAAAATATGCTGGAACCTGAATTATATGCCCTCATTAATAACTGTGAGCCAAAATTCAAGTGGTATGAAATAGATCAGATGTCTAGCAGAAAATCACATTGTACGATGATCTCCATATCACCCGGATTTGAATCTAATTAAGTTGGTTTGGGCAGGACTGAAAGATTACATGACAAATAAAAATGTAACTTTCAATTTCAAAGATGTCCACAATAATGCGACGATTTTTTAACAGTTTTGTTCCGAGCAATTGAATCTCATTGTATAAACGAGCAAAGGGATTTGAGGACGATTTCATGTCAAATGAACCCATGATAGACATCATCGTGGATGATCTGACTATTGATTCACATTATGAGGACAGCGACACTGCATTGGGAGAGGAATAAGGGGATGACGTTTCATAGTATGAAGATAGTAATCTATCCGGATTGGATACACTTCCTGGCGAAAACAATGTATCAACAGAAGACAGATAGGCACATGATCTTCAAAAATATTAAATGAATTGTATATATGTGTGATGAGAATTATGAAAAATGTATTAGAAGTTCTGAAACAAACTTAAAAAGTAATCCGCAAGGATTCTGGTCATACGTACAGTCTAAGCAAAATAAAACTAGAATTCCTGGTATAATGTTTAACAGTGGTGAAAAACTTTCTTGTAGCCAGTTAATTGTCAATTCATTTGCGAATCATTTTAAAAGTGTTTATTCTAACGAAGGTAATAATTATAATAAAAGTAATATTCTCAAAGTAAATAATTTAACGATCGTTAATGAGATATCGGAAGAAAATATACTGAATGTAGCCTCTAAACTCAAAAATAAATTAACATGTGGCCTGGATAATATACCTTGCCAACTTGTTAAAAAACATAATGATAATTTGAAGTATCGTCAACTCATTATCTTTAACGTCATACTGAAAAAAGAGGTTTATCCAGAGGAGTGGAAAGTATCACGGATTTGTCCGGTACACAAATCAGGAAATAAATCAGAAATCTCTAGCTATCCACTGATTGCACTAATCTCTGTATGTTCCAAACTTTTTGAGATTATTTTATTCGATTTGATTTATGCACATGTGAGAAATTGGATACCAGAATTTCAACATGGCTTCATGAAAATGAGGGGAACTATATCGAATCTCTGCACATTTACTCAATTCATATCCAACTCTTTGGATAACAGATGTCAAGTTGATGTAATCTATACAGATTATAGCAAAACATTCGATAAAGTTTTCCACCAACAATTAATATTGAACTTGGATGCATATGGCATTTCCACAAAAATACAAAATCTACTAAGATGGTATTTGAATCATCGTAGTCTATATAGTCTATGTATTTTTCGAACAGTCGGGGGTTCCCCAAGAATCTAATTTGGGACCGCTCTTATTTTTACTTTTTATAGATGACATATGCGCTTCTATACAATCGACAAAGTGAATCTTTGCTGATGATATAAAGCTTTTCAGAGAAATACGAGAATCGTCTTATTGTATGTTGCTTCGGAGGGATTTTTATTCACTCCAAAAGTGGTGTTGTTAGAATAAACTCTTTCTAAATGTTGGAAAGTGTAAATTATGTCTTATGCTCGTATATTAAATCCATACCAGTTCAATGATACAATTGATAATACCGACTTATCAAGAATTAATAGCACTCTCGACTTAGGAATCTTATTCGACAATAAACATACATTTAATGCGCACATTGGAAATATTGTTCAGAGAGCTTCCAATTCACTGGGATTCCTTATATGAAACTGCGAATAGTTTAGATCATTTGAATGTATTCGTTCAGTTTATTATAGTTTGGTACGTAGTAAACTAGAGTATTGTAGTTCTGTCTGGAATCCTAATCGAACAAAATACATTGATGCCTTGAATGGTGTTCAGAAGAAATTCCTCAAGTTTTCGTAGTATAAGAAACATGGAAACTATCCGGCTAGAAATTATGAATACACTTACCTTCTGACTGAATTTTTTTTTGTAACATTGAGAAAAAGACAAGATATTGCTGATCTCATTTCCATCTATAAACTGGTCAATGGTCCCAATGGTACCTCGATATACTTCCAGATCAAATATCACATTCCGCATTAATGTACCCAATTCTCAGCACCATTTCTACAGCCCGTTAACCTCTATGTGCCGAACTGTCAATAAATATTTTTTTCTAC
>WOGN01001391.1:6911-19469 GCA_015342105.1 Leptinotarsa texana
ATTCTCGTAATCGTTGATGAAGTCGAGCAAATATTCTATGTGCAGGATGCTGCCGTTGAGGATACATTTCAGCATATCTTCTAGAAGCTGCGACAGACCGTAAACGTAATGCATATCAGCCATTTTCTCATTTGTGTATGACATTTTGATAACAATTGAATCATTAAAGTAACAAATTAGGAACAGAACAACAACACACAATTAGTATTAATTCAATTTCGAAAATTCACAAACTGACAGCGTCATACCAATTTAATTGTCACTATCGCTTAAAGCGACCTACTAGATATATTAGTTTCGTATTTACGCATTTATGATGATGTTTCTCTGTAGTTGCTCTGTGTTGTAATCTTTTGCTGCAAACTGGTTTATTTCGGGCAAAAAACCCAAAAGACATTTTTGTTTAAAATGAAGCAGGCTAACGGAAATAAATTTTCAAATGGTAAACAAATGATGAGACAAAAAGTTACATTGGAAATAACTTTTAAGGGTTGCGTTTTCTACCCCTTACAATCATGGGGTAAACCAAATAAATCACTGGCTGAGTGTCTTTTTTGTAGTACAAAACGTCAGGGTAATTTCAATATTGTAACTTTTTCAGTGCTTGTTAAAAAATTTGTTATAAAAATTTTATGTATACCCTTTAAGGGACTGTATCTTAACAAGGGATGCTCCAATGAATTTTTTTCATATGAAAGATCCTATCTTTTTTTCGATGAGGAATCACCTCCTCAAATATTTTACACTTATTCAGTTACACCCTGTATATAAAAATGGATGTTTATTGGTTGGGTGGTAAGTGATATACTTCTACATCGCTCAACCGATCGAGATGAAACTTGATATGTATGAGTAATTTTTCATAGAGAAGGTTTTTAGGCTATCAATTTTTCTGTAAATCGACACTAGATGGCGCTGTAGAACCATTTTTTTAAAGCACTGTTCTATGACGCTGCGCACGCCTGAGTTCGTTGATTCTGATTCTGTCAAAACATTGGAACAGCGGCGATACAGCAACATATTACTAGTTACGTATAAAGTTGAATGTATGTCCTTTACTTTCATGAAATGTTCACGTTGTTTCAACATATTTTTAATTTTGATAATAATCACTGCCAATTTATGCAATCCAGCTTTTCGTTCGCTGAGATTGAAATAAATTGTTGTGTCTCAAAAAGAGATATGTGAGAATATTCAACTAGTAAAATATTGAGAATCCAACCGCGTGGCCAAAACTATTTATAAGAAGTCAAGTTGGCGGTTTTATTCAACAGACAGATCCAATGATACACCGTTTGACCGTCTGGCATGTCTGCCAAATGTTATATACGTATTACCTACACTGTCTGAGTCAATATGAATACGCTATTCGCAGCCATAATATCCAGTCATCGGAGATATTAGCTCAGGCTGAAGCCCACTGAAGAAGCCGGCCACTAGCGTCAGTGAAACGTCAGGAGAAACCGACGGCTTTTAAACGAAAAAAAATGGCCTCGAAAACCTGGATCATTTTGTCAATAAGAGTTTCATTGTGAAACATTATTTTTAGTTCAAATTAGAAAACTAAATATCAATATTGATGAAATTACGGTAAAGCTATATTGCACCGACACTGATAACTTGGGAGATATCGTTTAATAATAAGACTGAACATTTTAGCTGTTCTCCTGAATTCTAAACTAACCAACACACAGTATTCATAAATGAATGATTCGGTTTTCGCTAACTTTCGACTAACTTTTCATCCTAGACTTGAAAAACACATTTTTCAAATAGTTCAAGAAATGATCAAAAACTCAAATGTTGAGAAAAGGAAAGGGTTTGATGTAGAAAGTTGTTCAGATCATCAGCATATAAACTTTGTAATTGAAGGGTCTCATACCTTGATCATATCTCATCGAAACCCCCTGAAAACAAACTGAAAAGCCTATAAGCAGACCTGGAAATTCATTCAGGCCGAATGGGTTCTGTAATGAAATATTCTACAGATTTTCAGTCAGCACCAGATCGACAACTGAAAATCTCGTTCAGGAGGCATCAAACAGGAATGTTTCCTGGTGCAATGACGGTCTGGCATTAATGAGACCACCAGGTATCTGGGATATAAGTAACATGTCATCCACGTAAGGTAGGTTGGTTTCAACTGAAAGGCGACGATTGCTTCCTCTTCAAAATATGTCATGAAGTAATTGGCTTCCACTGGACTGAGAGTCTGTCCATCACCAGCCATCTGATCGCTCATAGAAGTTTCTTCTCTATTGAAAGAAACTTTCCGAGAGTAGGCTAGCTGACCAGAATATCTGTCGGCTACAGAGTTAAGTCCCTAATTCAAGCAACAAAGTCTATCAAATCTTTGACGTAGAAGTTTATTTTTCCCACAAGTGGCTGGAGGAGCAAGGCCAGATGCTTTGTCAGGTGGTAGGTCGGTGAGCCTGGGGTACTGACTATTGGTCTCAGTGGCATGTTAGTTCTTTGTACTTCAGGAGGACTGTAGAGCCTGGGTGGAACGGCTTCAGTTCTGAGAATGGTTCTGTGAACGGTTTCCAGTACTGGGGAAGATTTATTGAGGTTGTGCACTTTCCTCAACCTTGATTCTGTTGGGTCTTGTCCAAGTTTATGGTAGTTTAGAGGGTCTAATAGTTCTTCAATTTCGCTGTTCGCTTCATTCTGTTTTTAGAAGCACTGTGACACTTCCCTTGTCCCCTGGAAGAATCGTAATACCCTCAACAGAGTTCGATCTTTTCAAGGTTTCAATCTCTCTTTTCAGGATATTGCATTTTGGAGGTCGTGCTTTGCTTAGAATATTTGATGTCCCAATCCCGATTTCTTCTACTTCCTCATACGGTAATTTCCTTGTATGGTACCTGGCGTGGAATGATCGTTAAATTACCGCCTCGTGCTAACACTGATATTTTGTCTTCAGTGAGAACCCGGGTTGTTCGGGTTCGGTTTATGACATGTACAAGCGTTGGGCTGCTGAAGCTCTAGTTTTTTGTAGTCTGTCAAACGACACTTTGTGGTTTATGCTTACCCTGTCCCGTTCATTTAAAAAGTATTTCTTTTCCTGAAATTATCCATATTGTATGTATTTCATTTTATAGACGGAATATGGAGTTATTGTAGTTATATTCGACTGAATACCATTCTCGTGAATGCCTAATAGCTGTGAGAAAAGAATGGTATATCAACTGGATATTATGACTATTATTCACTTCAGAAAGTATATTTCACTACTGATAAGCTATTTCCGATTCTTCCTTCGTAGATTCTGAATAGTCTATCTGTGTCGAACAAAATATCAAAATAATGTATTACAACATCGCACCTGTCGCTGCAATTTCAATGCATTCTACTCCTAAATATAATTTCCTGGACTATTAATAAATCAGTGAAATTTCAGTTAGAACAAAGGCTCAATGTGTGTGTCCTTCGTAAATTGCTAACCGGCAATTTTTCAAATGAGGTTTGGAAACTCTACAACTGAAATAGAATTCAGGCCATATCGTTCCGTTCTGAATTGTATCGGAAGAGGGGGAAATATTTCGACAAGTATGTGCATATTGACGTTCAGAATTCAATGTATACATAATATCGTTTATTGAATTGAAGCAGTAATGATCAGACCTGAAATGTTCTGAATTGTTTAGGACACCCTTTGGAAATTCTCCTTCATATGGTAATTTGATCGATAGCTACTGGATGTGGGTTAATTCATTCCTCAATGAGTAAGTGGTCAGACCTCATTTATATTTGATATTCGACTGGGCATGGAGCAATTTTAGTCTCATCTTCGAGATATGGAGCTACAAAAACCCATGACATTGAAACGGACTATGGAAACAACCTAATATAAATAGAAATCAGTTGAATAATAGGTATATCAAGACATCATCACAAACTTATATTGAGAATTCATTCGTTAAGCCTTATTTGATGACGTTCGTTACCATCGATATTTCTGTATTTATAAAGAAAATTTCAGTCATTTTTGCTAGCCTTCGTTCAAGCGTGAGATATTTTTAGTCCAGTTCTCATATATGGACACCTTTGAAATTCCAACTCTCCAACTCATTTTATATTAGGTTTTTCCGTTATGTTGAAATAACTTGCGAAAATTCCATTTCTGAATTCTGTTTTCGCCAACAAAAGTATACGGTCTTCTCAACTGAAAAATGTCTCTGTTTGTTCTCTGAATATTCTTTTGTTTCCGGGAAATTGCATATCTTTTCTTTTATTTTTTGCAGCTTTCTGGGTGATTTCATTGTTGTGTTTTGAAATCCGTAGTCGGTGAAAATGAAGTTGCTGAAATATTTTATTGAAAACTATAATGGAATATTTGGATGAACATTAAATTTATTTCGATGTTGTTATTTGTATGCGCGAAACAATTTTCTGTTGATTGCGAACTGATATTTTCTTGTGATGCATCACTGATTGGAACCTTTGGTGTAGTAATGAATATTATTGAAGTTCTATCCCAACAGCGAACCGTTATATTCAACACTTCGTCACGTATTTCGATCACCAAGTGAACATCTTCATGAGAAATAATCCAATATATTCCATTTGGATTTCAGGACATCGACCTCAGATGTACATCTTCACCGACATCGGAAGGTTGTATATCCTAATGAACATCTAGAGGTGACGAGGTGACTTCGAATTAAGGTGAAATTAACCAGGTTCAATTCAATACCGCAAAAACCCAGGCATCAGTTTTCTCCAAGAAGATACATGTCTCCGAATCAGATATGAGGATTTTAGGATAGACAATCCCTCTCTGTGCTTCGATGAGTTTGTTGGGGGTTGAAATGGACACCAATATGTCCAGGCACAATCATATCGCTTGAATTGCAAAGGCTGCTTCTCAGAAGCTTAGAATACTGTTCCGAACCAGTAAACTATATATGGAGTACGCCCTCACCATACCTGAAGCTACTAGATTCCATCTAGAAAAGAGCCATTCGCCTGATTGGAGACACAAACATCACTAGCAACCTTGATAGCCTGGAACGTCGAAGAGACGTTGGAAATTTGTCCCTCTTTCCTGTGTACTTCTACGGGAGATGTTCAAGTCACTTGGCATATTTTATTTCAACAAGAGTGCTATAATACACGACGGACTGTGGCTGCTCATTGTTTCGAAGTTCAACTCAGTACACCTCGAATTTCACTGCTCAAGAACTCTTCCATTTGGAGAACTGCGTTAGTATGGCAACATTAGAAAATCCACTTCACGTTATGCCTCACGTTGTGTTAATGAAACAAAGAAGGACGGAAATTGATAGTGTATCGTACGGAAAAGTAACGATGTTCGCGAAACATGTCACGATATTTTTTGCAGATAAAGTTCATGGAGATCAAATCGTAAGGTGTAGTTTATGAAATCAATAATGAAACTGAATTAGATCTTTTTCCATTTTCAATGAATAATGATTTTATTTGAAAAATTAAGGAGTTGTGATATTTCTGTAAAAATGATTTGAAATATCGATTTTGGATTACAGATTACAGCGTTACAGAAAACAATAGAGAATTTAGAGCATTTGTAACGAAAAAGGAGCATTATGAATTTATCAGGTTACCATTGGGATGAAAAAATTCAAGTACAACATTCCACAGATTCATTCAGGATGTTCTTGGTGATCTATTGGGCGGAAATGTAGTAGCGGAAAGTGAAAATATTATCTGAGAAAATTTATTGAAATTAACTTTGAATTGATCTTCAAATATAGTGTTTTTGTGAAAATCGCTGGAAATACGGAGAAGATCACAGAAATTACTGGAAAGGTGAAATATATGACATCCAGTGATCACAATTTTTCATCGCAAAAGTACATGTCTTTCAAAAAACTCAAGAATATCAAGATTTATTTGAGAAACTGGAAGAAATCATAACATTAGAACCGATTTTGAGAATCACAGATCCTTGTTTGAAATATGAATTATCAACACATGCTTCATATTATGGTTACGGAGTAATTACCTGTCAGAAAGATCCAAAAGGAATGAAAAATAGACAACTATTACTCTTATACTTTTCTGAAATATTGAATGAATTATTTAAAGAAGGAGTGTTTGGCGGTGATTAAAGCAAAGTAAAGTATCCGCACCTATTTAGAAGGACGGAATATCAAAGTGCATACCGACCACCGTTCTTCAACCCAACTCTTATCCACTGGAGATCTGAGAGATGAATGAGCAAGATATCAAATATTTTCAAGAAGTTTCGATACGGAGGTCAGGCAAAAAAATTAAAGATGCTGATGCCATATCAAAATCATGTATTGAAATCCCCAACAACTCTTTTTGATGTAATTAAGTTACTCTAGATTTGGAAAAAGTGAATATGAACTGAAAGCAAGCAAATGATGAACGAAATTCAAAAATTATTCATTTTCTTTTTTCAGAGCATCTGAATGAAAGCTTGTATTTGAAAATGTTTAATCACTATTTATTTATTGGTTGATAAAGTTTTGTCTAATGGAAAGTCCTATCGTATGAACAAACATATATCATGTGACAGTATCGTGGTCGCATATGTCAATAATTGAAATCACATTGGGCAGAGACAAAAATAACACGATTCCCAGCAAGCGAAAATGTGTGAATCGACAACAAAGTGACATCAATTTCTCGAATTGGACAAGGTTTCCTTCGATGAATTATTCAACGTGGCTTTTCGATGTGTCCCAACAATGGAATCATACTGAAAATATACTCGAAACCTGCTGCCTGAGGGTATATTGGAATAATTTACAAAACAATTCTGTTGTTTGCAGAAAATGGTTCGGGTGTTACTTGAAGTTGAACAGTTTTCGAAAAGGAGAAGCTTTCTTCAGAAAAGGAGAATCTTTCTCTACAAATTGAATGTTTTAACACTCTCTGCGAATTTTTTTTCATTCAAGTATATTTGCGTCAACCTAGTGGTTATTAGCGAGTGATACATATTCATAATTTTGTTTTAATATCGATACATTTGAAAAATTTGATAATATTTAGAATATCACAGGTTCTACTAATAGTGTTGTAGATATCCGGCGAAAAGTCAAAGTTGTTTTGCTGCACCCACTATTTAGGACATTCGGTGAAAATGTGTTCAATACTCAGTTTTGTTCCACATAAGTCACACATTGGATCTTTGATGTGATTTAACAGATAACTGTGCGTGAGATTGGTATGACCTATGCGTAGCAGATTGAAGAGCAATTCTTTGTTTCGTCCAAGGTTTCATATCATATTTGATTGTACGTTGTGTCGCATCGGACACTTACCACAACAATTATTGCAACTACAACAAATCCCACTCACAGTAACACATTCTGCAATAAATATAGGAATCTCTCCACAAATCGTCCACGAATCTATAAACCTTCCAACCAGATAATCCGCGACCATTTATTTACACTTGATCTATCTCTACCGGAAACATTTCCTATCAAATTCAATCCACCTCTTTCTTGGACTGTCAAATCGCCGAACTGTCTAACTCAACTACCCTAACTACAAATAAATCTATAAAAACCAACAAAGGAGTAGGAGCTGCAATAGTTACAACAACTGAATCGTTCTCATATAAGTTAAAATGAGTTATCATTAAAATGTAGCTTACTTACAGAGGTATATTGTATAATGAAACGTTGTATAATTTACAATTACAGTAGTTGATGTCATCTTCAATGAAATTAGTTTCCTAGCGATTTTGTGATCCAGCATGGGTTGAATTTATCAAAAGTAATATAAAGTGAGCAATCGTTTGAAATGAATTATTACTAAAAATATTCTGGATACGACGTCATTTCAAATGTTTTTATTTGTCATACTCATATAATGCTGAAGTAGAATCATAGAGGAGTGCAGCAATTTTGTTCTGACTCCATATTGACTATGCGGGTTGAATGGTCCGTTGCCTTCTTCCAAGTCTTCTAGAACCTTTCCCAACATTCCGGAATATTCTGTAACATTTTGAAATGTGTGGGAATGTTTACTAATATCCCGAAACATCACGAACAATCGCGTCCCCCATCTATGAAAAGGGTTCTCGTTTGAGCTTTTGATGATTGGAGGCTGAAAGTTCCACGAAAAATATTTCGAAACATCCTGTAACGTTGTGAGATGTGATGGAATCTTCAGGAATGATTTGAAAGGTTCAGTAACATCTCAGAATACACCAAATCGGTGTGGTGAGTCTCTGCCATCATTTATAAAAAGGGTTTTCATTCAAGCCCAAAAGTTGTGCCTTTGAAGATTTGAGAGGTGAAAGTTTCATTTTTCAGATAGTTCTGGTACTGTTCAGAAAATTCGAGAGGATTGAGAAGCTTTCAACAACCTCACAATATTCTGTAACATCCTGTAATGTTATAGGATGTGATGGACTGTTCGGGAATTATCTGAAAGGTTCAGTAACATCCCGGAGCATTCCGATTCATTTTGGTAGTCACATTTTGGTTTTCTCTATCCATCAAAAGCGTTTCTGCCTGAGCCCACAAGCTTTTGAAAATCTGAGTGCTGAAAGTTTTAAAAAAATTCGATAGGATTTATTATGGGATGTAATGGAATGTTCGGAAATAATCTGGAAGGTTCAATAACATCCCGGAACATTCCAAATCATTGTTGTAGGCCTCTGTTCCCTATCCATGAAAAGGGTTTCTGTTTAAGTCCAAAAGGTGTGCTTTCAACAGATTCAGCGTTGAAAGTTTCACTCTCTAGAAATTTTCAGAGCAGTTCAGGCAGTTTGAGAGGATTGAGGAGTCTTTCCACAAAATCCTGTATTTTTAGAAACATTTTGTTACATCATGGAATGTGATGAAATGTTCAGGATTGATCTGGAAGGATCAAAACATCCCGGAACATCCCGAATCATTTTGGTAGTCTTCTATTCCTTATCCATGAAAAAGGTTTCTGCTTAAGCCCACAAGTTGTGCTTTTGAAAATCTGAGGGCTGAAATTTCTACAAAAAATTCAAGAGGATTTGAACGCCTTTCCACAACCACCCACAATATTTCAAAACATCCTGTAGTATTATGGGATGAAATGTTCAAGAATAATCCGGAAGGTTCAGTAATGTCTCACTTTTTCAGTTACTACTAACCTTCGAAAGAAAGATGTTCGATATTCAAATGAGTTTATTAGTTATGTTAATTTTTTCATCGATATGTAAAAATGGAAAAACATTGAAACATCACATCACTCCGGAGAGAACCTGGTGAACCTGTTTCAAAGCACAAGAAAGCACAAATATTGGCTGGAACGGTTATGGCCTCTGTACTTTAGGATGTACGTGGTATAATATTCATCGACTATTTTGATAAGGAAAATACTATCAACAGCAGTGGGAAATGAAACAAAATACCAGCGTGGTCCTAACAGAATTGGATGGTATCTCAATCGCCACAAAAGAAATAACCAAGAAAAGGAATTTCTTGCAAAAACATAACAATCTGCACTGACAGAAGACAAGTCCTATAAGCCATGAACAGACAGTACTTGAGTGTCACCAAGATTAAGCCAAAGCCTCGGTAGATAATAATATTATCCTGAAGTGGGTTAAAGGGCATGACAAGAGTAAAAGTAGTTGCATTGCCGACTCTTCAGCCAATGAAGCGGCTGGACTAAGAATTTTAGGACCCAGTGCCACCTACGGTCTGATGACTTCGATAATTGCGGAACCAGCCAAATGTTACACCCATGCTCAATCCTTCGAAAGATGGGATGGAATCAACTGATTCAAACTAGCCAGGATCACCTTGGGCGACCCTTGGTAGCTGGCACCGAAGAAATATCCGGCAATGACAGAGACAAATCTACGCTTAACAGTAGGATTTCTGACTGGCCACTGTCAAGTGAGGAAACACCTCCATAATATGAGGCTAGTGGACACACCTCTATGCAGGACGTGTGAACAGAAAGATGAGATGTCAGGCAGGTCCTATGCAAGTGCCCGGAGTTACCGTCAATAAGAGAGTGTGTGTTCGGCGAGTCTTGGTCTACACCTGCCAATATAAAAGAGATGTCTCCCAGTGACCTGTCCACCTTCCTGGAAGGGACAAGATGGACGATGACCTAGAAGGACAACTCTTCAGAAGGATGTACGAAGGGTCACATGTGCTGTGCTGTGTGTTCTGTGGGCTTACACTCACCCTCCTTACTCTATATTTATAATGTTATCCAATTTAGTACTGATGAGCCTTAGGGCAAGTGTCTTAAGGCGAAACACCGGTGTTTACCAGTGAGGATGACAATTCTATGTGAGTACAATTTGTTACCATTCATTTGAAGTAGAACTCATGTGATAGATATCTGATTTTTATTCCACAACGAATGTTTGAAATACAAACTGAATAGAGAAAAGTATCTTCTGTATAATTCAGTGTTCATATAAAAGTATTTGTTTCGAAATAATTATTCTTTCGTGTAATTCAATGTTTATATGAAAGTAGCTGTTTCAGAAGGACTTTCTATCAGTTTGTTACTGAAAGTTACTTCTTTGTATGATCTACACATCCATGTATAGATTTGCTTCCTTCCTTCCTTCAGAAGATTTCCTATTCCTTCTTTTTTGTATCAAGATGGAGTAGTAGAAAGCCAAAAACTACCTTTCCCAGATACAGATACTATTAACAGTGAATATTACATAGCGTTATTGGGGCGTTTGAAGGCAGAAATTTCGGAAAAACGACCCCATTTGGAATAGAAGAAAGTGCATAGTGTCACAAATCAATGAAAACGGTGGCAAAATTGCATAAAATGGACTTGGAATTGTTCCCTTATATACCATATTTGCCAGATTTGGCTCCCAGCGACTACTGAGTGGTCGCAGACCTCAATAACTTCCCAAGATAAGAAATTTCACTCCAATGAAGAGGTTATTGCTGAAACACAGTGCTATTTTGAGGCCAAAGATGAGTCGTTCAACAAGAGTGGTATTGCATTGTTAGAGGGGCGCTGGAATGATTGTGAGGCTCTTGAGGGAGATTACGTGATCTTACGTGGAATATATCATCATATCCATGCAGGTTGGAGATGTAATCATTTGTTGTTTTTATGGTTCTCCTGGGGTGATAATCATCTGCGGAAAATATTCATTCAAATCGATAATGAAAGAACTCCGAAATATCAAACTCAGCTGAGACATTCCCAGCGCACAAACGAAATATCTCCTCGAATAGTCACGTCCCGATTCTCGTCCTGAAAGGAATCTCGTGGCAACAGAACAAGATAACAGCACTCATTTCCGAGGAAAATTCCCAATCTCGAGTTCTGGATCTGCTCGACCGACCGAAACGGCAGCATATTCGTGCCCACTCGACACAGTTGCAGGAGACAAAAGACTCAGTTCGAGAGCGGTTTATACATAAATTGAAATTTACTTATCAATACTTCTGCTTCTGTGCTGCTCGCACAACAATCGGAAGAGTTGCGAGTGATAATGTTCCAGCGTTCAGAGCTGCTGCTTTGAATACTCTTTGAAATACCCCTGCCTATTGAGCTGACAGTTAAGCTGAGTATCTTTATATGTTCGCCGACTGTGAACATGCATTTTATTATTAAGCCGTGGAAATGTGGGAATGGAAATGTAACCAGTGACGTTATCAGTGATCTCTTTGAGAGCTGTACCGATGAATTCCTGATGATGTATGATTCGGCTGGGGATGATTAAAATCTATTGTGGAGATGAGTTTGTGTGTGGTAATTCTACTGGTCTTATTTCGTATTTGCGTCAAGGTTTATTTTGTTCAGTCTGTTGACAATCAAGTGATTATTTTTCAAAGACAAATCACCAGCACCACAGAAAGTTTCTTGAGGCGCTATAAGAGGGGTGCCTGTGTCAAAGTAGCAATTCACGTTGGGTTTGAATCCCTGGAGATTGAGTTCATTCGTAAACACGCCCTCAGGAAGTTTATTCCACTTGTACGGAGTTCTCCAAATGTAAGAGTTCTCAAACAGTGGAGTTTGAAGTGTACTGAGTTGATCCTGGGAACGATGAGCAGCCACAGTCTATCGCGTGTTTTTGATATGGTGGAATCTAATGTGCCAAGTCACTTGAACACCTCCCTTGAAAGTATTTATAGAAGAGAGAGAAATTGCAGTAGCTCAACAATATCGGTAAACTATGGGGCAAATATTTCATTTTCATTGGGACTTTATTATATATTTTATATTGGCCCAATTTCAAATGTGAACATTTGGCGATAATGGTTCAATATTGAAAGACAATGTTGGTAAAATGTAGTAATTGCATATTGAATAAATGTTTGATTCTCAATATTGGATAAATATCTATTTTCCATTATTCACCAATTTTCCAAATGCTCGCTTACACCTTATAAAACTTTTATGTTCTGGAGAAGCTTTGCTACAATGTCTTCAAACTTTATAATGAGATTGATCCATCACTTCGTACTATGAAACTGTATTTATTCCGAGACAAAATCAGAGACAGTCTCTTTGCCAAGAATGAATAACCCAATGTTTCCACAGATGATATTTATTCAATATTTATTTATACTGCAACACTTTTGAAATGGAAATAAAAATTATTTCCATGCGATCAATTAT
>WOGN01001392.1:0-12113 GCA_015342105.1 Leptinotarsa texana
TGATAAGCCTGTTACTGTCTAGCTTATCAATCTTTTTACTTTTTACTTTTTTACCTTTTGTTGTCCCGACTATTCCTATACATATTTTTTGACATATTGGAAAATAAATATTAAAAAAAAACATATATTCCTGTAGAATTGGTAAATTAGGTAAATTTTATCGTACACTAAAACACAACATGACTTCTTTATAATAGAATGTGTGTATGTACTATCAATCTTTTTTTGTCTGTATCTATTGAAAGTACTTTTCCAACACCAGAACAAAAATTACGGTCTCTCGTCTATGGTCTACGTCCTCTGAAGATCATTATGTCATTTGTCATAATGGGAAAGTGGGAAAGTGTTTTCAATAGATTCATTTTACGCCAGAGGTTCCAGTACGAACTATCAAATTATTGTCTGTCATCTTTTGAATTTGGTCAGCAAAAGTAGTTGACATCTGAATTTCCCTCTCCATAAGATATTTCTGTTACACCTACTTTTTTCTCTACTAGTAAACCCCTAGACTAGCCTTTTTCTTCTCCAGAAAACACTGTAACCCCATGAACGATTTGCGTTTCCATTTGGAAAAACGATCTCAGGAAGTTTATTCCACATAAACGTAGTTCTCCAAATGAAAGAGTTTTCAAACAGTGAAGTTCAAGTTGTACTGAGATGAACCTCTAATCGAGGAACAACCACAGTCCGTCGCGTATTTCTGATATGTACCGCTCTTGGTGGAATCAAATGTGCCAAGTCACTCGAACATTCCCCGTGAAAGTATCTATAGAATAAAAACAAATTTCCAACCTTTTCTCGATGTTTCAGACTCCAGACCATCAAGGTTGCAACTGATGTTCGCGTCTCCAATCAGGCGGATGGTTCTTTTCTGGATGGAATCCAGCAGCTTCAGGGTATGATTACGGGCGGAGCTCCATACATGAGAACAATACTCCAAATAAGGTCTGACCTGAGCTTCATAAAACATCGGAAGTTACTGAGGTGTGTATAGTTTCCTGGTTCGGAACTGGGTTCCAAGCTTTTGAGAAGCGGGTTTTTCAATTTCAGCGACATGACTGTGCCAAGACATTTTGGTGTCCATTTTAACCCCCAACAAACTTAACGAAGCAGATAGTGGAATTATCTGACCTGGCAGTATTATATAAGGTACGGAGACATTTATCATTCTGGAGAAAACCGATGCCTGGGTTTTTGTGGCATTGAATTAAACTTGGTTACTTTCACCCCAATACGAAATTTCTTCTAGGTCCGTATTAAGATATGCAACCTCCTGCTGCCGGTGAAGATAAGCATCAGCCGCTGATGTCCTGGAATCCTAATGGAATGGCAAAACAAACAAAGGAATATATTGGATTCATAGATATAATCACAAAATTGCATTCTTCTGTCAGAGTTATCTTCAATTAAATTCATGTTATATCTTCAGTTTTAAGGGTGAAATGTATATTTTCTGAGGTATCCCTTGACGGTGATTATTTATGTTGCATTTTCTAACTGGTGTCGTGGGCCGCAGGAAGTTATTCAGTACAGACGCAATTATTTCTATCTGTTTCTCATTCGAGGTACATTTTCTTCCAGCTCCTATAGTTACACTTCCAGTTGTTTGAAAATGTTCAACCAATTTGCTGAGATATTTCTGGCAGATATGATTATCAGGAAATCTTGCATTGAACATTATTTCTGCTTCATGAAAATTACGGCCGGCTTTGGCGTTAAGAAGGGTTGCTTTTGTTCTTTCCTCTGAATATCTGGCGCAGACCATTTTCAAAAATTCAAATGGAAATAAGCTAATTCTTAGTATCAATAGTGACAGCTGACAAGATAACACAATATTTTATGATACTAAGGTAACACGGTGTAGATTCTCATCTATATGGTCGATCATGGAAAAACCCCAAATGGGGTTGAGAACAGAAAAGGTGATTGCACTCTCTCCACGGCGGGTGACGTCATTTCATTAGCTTTTTTAATTAAAAGTTACTCAAAATGATTAGTTTCAATACAAATTATGTCTGATTTTGATATCTTGCCCCCTTCAAAGATTAAGAATGGAGGGACTATTTATGTCCGCTCTGTATAATCGAATTAGCATTTATTTCTTCAATCTATCACCTACACTCCAGAAAATTTTGATATACATTGAATTCAAATTACATATTTACATGTCGTACAAATTTACCAAAGAAAAATGGTAGATTCGTTACTGAGGAGACAGTAAACAGTATGAAAATAGATTTGGGGAAGTGGTAACAATTCCAAAGCTAATTGAATGGAATTGGCCGATACTTAATAAAAATCCATATTTAAACTAATTATTACAGTTTATGATTTATGATTGTATGAGAAAGCTATTGTACAGCGAAACGAGTGTCGCGGTGAAACCCTTTACAGTGAAAATTATGCAACAAACTGTATTACTTAGTTTTAATTCCTAAGCTGATAATAATGAACTCATTTTGGACTACGAAATAATTCATAAATTTATGACATAAACATATTTTGCAGAAAAAACTCAAAAAAAATTCTTCTTCAGAATACAAGTAAAATGTCTACACTTTCAGAAGTGAAAATATGTTAAACTAATGTTAATTAAGCCTTTTTCATCAGTGTTCTATCCAGTTTTCTAATATTACCGAAGTTTAAAAAAAGTGGTATGTAAATTGATGAGATTCCCTTAGAAGAATTCAAATTCGAAATATTACTCAGAGTGATAGTCTTCAACAGAAAAGACTTCAATAAATTGATGAATGTAGCCGTTACTCCGTGGTAGGAAATCATTATGAA
The DNA here is from genome assembly GCA_015342105.1 of Leptinotarsa texana. NCBI lineage: Eukaryota > Metazoa > Arthropoda > Insecta > Coleoptera > Chrysomelidae > Leptinotarsa > Leptinotarsa texana. The sequence continues at coordinate 2,788 of WOGN01001392.1, forward strand.
GAAAAGATAATTCTATGTTTTTTTACCACTTTTATTTATAAATAAAGATACTGCACTCTCGTCCTATAAGGACATTTTCAAACTTATACATTGAACTTTATACATTAGGATTTGAAAATGTCATTATAGGACGAAACTACAGTAACGTTAGTTAGAAATAATAGTGGTAAAAAACAAGAAAAGTTTCAATTCTATTTTCTTCATCAGAAAAACCTCAAGAGTCTGAATTTTAACGAAATGTCCATCTATTTTGAAAACGCATTTACATGAACTCTTCACAGAAAATCAATAAAAAATATTTAATGCTAAAGACAACAAAATACGGGCTAGTTGGCGTTGTCGAATGGAACCTGAAGCAGAAAACATTTAGTCTGCTACTGCGGCAGACCCTGCATGTGTGTTGCATAAACATCCTAGAATATTGACACAACACATGAACGTTCCAAAAAATATTTTGAAGATTGTTTTTACAAAGTAAAAAATTGTCCATTCTGTCTTGAGAGACCCTCTCATCATTTTTCTTCTGATGTTTCAATTTAAAAGATTCCGTTAGATTATAGACGTAGATAATATCCGCGAGAGCATTTTATGTCACCAAGTTTTCAATATTTTCACGCGTGAGATGACTGCAATACGAGGTAAAAGGCTTATATAAGGAATTTCCTTCCGTGGAAATTTCAGGCACTTCATTTATAAAGTGAGCATTGAACGGGAAAATATAGGAGGATAATTTCATGCCATAATAATGATATCAAGCCTTGTTCTCTTAAGTTTTTAATTGAAAAGGAAACATTAGGTTCGGTGATAATGTTACACTATCAATTTTCAAACAAATTCAACGACAACTAGACATTTAGGTTTAACTCTACTGAAATGAATTTCTTGCAACCGGATCATACGAACAGGATAAATAAATTGAAACAAGACAAAAGTAGATTACGAATCATTATTTCCAATTCACAGCTCGCGAGACCAATTTTATTTCTATTTGTGATACTAGCAAAGAATAATTATTATATTCTGAATTTTATTTTGATATGGCTAGTAGTTGCTATTTCTCTTACATCCACCAGGCTGAACTGTGTTGTAACTTCCTTAGATATGAAATATTTCCATAGTGCTTTTCGTGCATGATATCCTGCAGGGAATGTATAATGATAGTAGTTCGGGATTCAAAGTCTAATTACTTCCAATTTCTACAACCACCGAAATATTGACAAGCTATTTGGGCGACTGATGCAGACACATGATATCAAAATAATAATGATTTTCAAATGAATGAAGATGAAAACCAATTGATACAGTTAATTGTATGAATTTCACTATAACGGGTTTTACAAAAACCGCGACACGTGTTTCGTTATACTCAAGCATAATTTTAATTTATACTTAAGAAAGCTACTGTATAGCGAAACAAGTGTCGCGGTTTTTGTGAAACCCTTTATAGAGTGAAAATCAAACAATGAACTGTATTGGATTTAATATGGATTTTCATAAAGTATCGGCCAGTTCTATTGAAGATTGTTATAAAATGAAATATGATCATGAGCAGAACTTTTGTGTATCTTTATTTTTTTTATCTATTCGTATAGCGGAATGAAATGATTCAGAGTTATTCACAATTAGCAATTTGCATTCCTGGCATTCCTGGAAATTATTAAATGGAACGTTTGAGTGAAGAATTTTGAGAGATATACCGAATTACATTTTCGCTAAAGAATGTAGCAGGAAGTAGAGTTGAGGGTCCTTCTATTCGGATATATTGTCCGTTTTTACGAAACTACTTCAAACTGCAATATCTCAGTAAATACTTCTGTTTAAAAATCTGTTTTTCCGTTAACCAGCTGTCGCACACTTACGAACGACAAACCCTCAGACGTCGAAATTTGTGCGAGTTAAGGATTAACGAGGTCTTACCTTTTAACGTGTGATGCCTAACGCACGTTCAATTTTATCGAAATAGGAGTCGTTTCAATCAGCTCACTTTTGTCAATGTAACACAAGTCGATCAGTTCCGTCAGCATACAAATTGTGTGCTCAGGATTCGTTGAAGTCGACGAAGGTCGTTTTTTCCTGTTTCTGAATGACGAAGGCTCTACCGGTGAAAAAGTTATCGAAGTGCTTGAAAAGTTGGTAGTCTAGTAACCATGGTCTTTTTTGGTAAGTTGTCTGCTACGTGGAGATCTAATCCCTTGAAGAGGGAAGTTGAAAAAATTCATCTGAACGGGAGATAACAAAAAAAATTTATAGTGCCTCACTTAATAAAAAACAAGGCACTCGGCTAGCATCAGTGGGCGGTGGCGTGAGTAAGGTTGGTTACGAAATGAAAGAGTGTTGGTTACTTCCTCGAGATATGTTTTAATGAACCCTAATAATAAAAAAACAGGAAAGTGTACTCCTTCCTATTCGGAGACCACAATGTCAGATTTATAAAGAAAAGTACAATACTGTATCTGCGTACAAATATGTCACATAATACCTTGTTATACCAATGCGCTTTACCCCACTGAGGTGATCACCGCAGTTCACAAGAGGTATCTTTATGTCCAAACGGGTAAAAAAATTGCACTATGTATATAAACTAAATATAAGAACATAAAGGGCTTGAAACATAGAAAATATTCAACTAATGTAGAAAATACCACCACAATCTATATATTATATTTGGAGTCTCTCAATACTTTGGAACAGGAATCCATAGGTTATTCTTTGGTGTCTGAGAGAGAAAGGAAATTTGGGACAGGCAGTGGCCTGTTTCTCTGGTCTAGAGGAGATGTCTTGAGACTTGTTCTGAAAGAATAATGCCTTGGGACCCGTCCTAAGTAAGAATAATGTCTTGAGACTCGACCTAAGCAGCCCTACAAAGGAAATAAATGATTTTAACCTCTTCAAATCATCGTGGGGGAAAATTATCTAGCACGAGGAATTGCCTATCTGTTGGATGGTGGTTGGGCTAGAAAAAAAAGTAGCAGATAAGTCCAACGAAGCGAGTGATAATCCCTTCAAAGGGTATTGAACGAATTCAAAATAACACCAACGGCAATGATTCTCCTATTGATCCCATCTTTCCCAGTGGATAGAGAAAACAACTATAATCTCACTTGAAGAATATGGCCGATTGGAACTCACGTGTCGTCAAGACTCTGTACCAATTCTCTCCTTGTCAGGTAGGCGAAAATGTCCCACTAACAGGAAGGTGTCGTGCGCCGGCGTTGTCCGGCGCACGACATAATGTGCGATAGAGCGCAGGATGGGTTCAAATTGATAGAAGCATGATAGGAACACTCACTGTCGATCAATACCAAGAAGACTGAGATTGTCCTTTTCACCAGAAGAAAAAGTTTATCAGGCTTAAAACCTCTCGACATTTTCAGAAGCAAACTAAATTTCTCTGAAGAAGTGAAATACCTTGATTCTACCCTCGACAGGAAGCTAACATGGAACTCTCACCTACAGAGTAAAGCAAAAAGAGCATATGTGGCTTATGACCAATATCAGAGGACAGCGGGATGCACGTGGGGTATTTCACCCTTGGAACTACACTGCAATGATAAGACCTATGTTAACGTATGGAGCCAATTCATGGGGACCAAAAGTTCTACAAGTAACAGCCATTTAAAGAGTATATCGAATAAAGCGATTGGCTTGTTCAAACATCACAGGAGCCATGAGAACAAAACCAACCGCAGCATGGGAATTAATTTCTGATCTGACTTCTCTGAACCTGTACGCTAAGGAGGTTGCGTTAACGGCCATGTTACGATTGCGCACGGCTACTGTGAACTTCGAAGTAGAGATGAGTCGATTGAAGCTGAGCCTATGGCAAAAAGCGGTGGGAAATGGAGAAAAATACCAGCGAGGTTCAAACAGAACTGGCTGGTACCTCAATCGTCACAAAAGAAACAATCTCGAAAGGAATTTCTGGCAAAAACATAAAAATCTACACTGATAATAGACAAGCTATATCAGCCTTGAGCAAACTACGTGTTACCTCAGCGCTAGTACTAAAGTGCCACCATGATTTAGCCAAAGCCTCGGTAGATAATAAAATTATCCTGAGGTGGGTTAAAGGACACGACAAAAATAAAGGTAATCGCATTGCAGACTCTGTAGCCCAGGAAGCGGCTGGACTAAGAATTTTAGGACCCAGTAACACCTACAGTGTCACCCCTGCTCAATCCCCTGGGCGACGCCGAAGAAATATCTGGCGGTGACCAGGAAAAACCTATGCTTAACAATAGCATTTCTGACTGGCCACTGTCAACTAAGGAAACATACCCATATTATGGGGCTAGTGGACACATCTCTACGCAGGATGTGTGGACAGGAAGATGAAACTGTCAGGCATATCTTATGTGAGTGTCCGGAGTTATCGTAAATAAGAGAGTGTGTGTTCGGCAAGTCTTGGCCTACACCTGCCGTTATAAAGGAAATGTCTCCTAGTGATCCGTCCACCTTCCTGGAAAGAACAGGATGGACGATGACTTAGAAGGATAACTGCTCGGGAGGATATACAAGGGGTCACATGTGGACTAAGTGCTGTGGGCCTACACTCACCCTCCCTACGCTACAGATGCAGATGGTACGCCCTAGACCTCTGTTTGGTACCAATTCTGTTCATTATGATGATCTGTAAATCAATGGTCGATATTTCCCACTCTGAAGGGTATTGAAGAGGAAGTAAATATAGCAATCACTGATTTGAAAACAAACACCTTATCAATGAAGATGAAACTCATGACTGAACTTTCTCACAAATACAGTACCATCTGAATTAGACTTGCTGCACACAGGTCGACACATTTCGCTTCGCAACGTTTCAATGTGTCGCAGCGTAAATAATGCATTCATACGAGACGCCAAAACAATAATCGTCTCGAATCATTGCGTTTCGACCAGTGTGCGCTACCTGTATAAATGAATTCATTGTTTACGTTCATCTCCTACACAGTGAACTTTGCCTAACGTTGCGTACTAAAATGTTTTGATGTATGTACGACCAGCCTTGTGATATCATTTTAGCCATACAGAAAAGGGCTAGTATTGCATACAAAACGAAAACATGTACTTTGCTAAGAGAACTCATTTTTGTCTTTGTGACTAATATCTTCAGGGAAACTAGAAACTAGATATCGTCTTGATAAGTTAGACAAAAAATTTTATAATAAATTATACAACAAATCTCAGTCAAAATAAGTTCAAGGCTGGAGTCAAAAAAATCTATAGGTATTCAACAATATTTTTACTCGTTTCGTGCAGATTTCTGTCAAAAAGTTTTCATTATTACTTCAAAAGGTTTGATTAGGTTAACAAAATTGATATCCACGTAGTGTATTATACCTGTAAAACATCATAATTATGAAAAAGAATCTCATAGAACTTTTCAAGAGAAATCAAATTGTTTGCTTAACGAAATTTTCAACCATTTCGAAAAACATGTCTCCTGTATTTTTAGTGGCAAAATCAATTCGATTATTTGTAACACTTATGGGTTATATCAGCATTTTTAATACGTCGTGTAATTTTGAAGAAAATTGAAGAAGAAAATTTACCTATGAATGGTGTATAAATGATCGAAAAGTCGTGAGTTAGATCCCCACCTCAACCAGAAAGGTCTCTCTCTCTCGAGAGAGAGAGAATATGATTCTGTAACGTTAGGTAAATGGCTGACGCACTGCGAATAGCCATGATGTTCCCTAGTTGGCTCGGCGAGTTATGAACATTACTACCCAGAATACTGGGGTTATGACCAAATTAGTTGATGTGACACAAAAAAAACTGATAAAGATTGAAGGAATATATCTTATTTCGATCGTATTGATACTTAAATTTTTGGCACTGTAGATGGACGAACAGACGATAACATTTTTCATTCTGTTTCGAGCAAGTAAGAGTCAAACTCGTCAAATTGAAAAGTAGGGGTGAGCTGTGACGATCTTAGAATACTACTTCTGAATGTATAAAATTTCTGAGGGATTCAAACTGCATGTTGTTATTCTTATCAACACAAATAACTTCTTCATCACAACTGAAAAAACTCATGTCTTCTGGTTGGCTATTTTGAAAACATACTTATATGCATCTATAAATTATTCTAATTCGATAAAATAACTCCACTGCTACTACTAATCGAACCTTTATCCTCCATTTGGCAACAATGCTGCTCTAATCTAATGAGTTTTCGATAAATCGCGTCAGGCAAACTGCCAATAGTGTTAAATGTATAACCTTGCTCCCTCAGTAACTGCACACCATCATTTTCTTTTATGTGTATTTAATGATCAGCTAACGTACTAGCCTTTATATATTGTGTAAATCAATATGTATCATCATTTGTTACTTGGACTTTCAAAGGGTATCGAGCCACAAAACCAACTTGTTGAAGATGAATTAGTTGTTCATTATACCTGAAAAAACCACACCATTATTTTCAAGTTTAGCCATGATAGGCTGTTGTAGATACCAACTTTTCAGTCACACACTTCTGTTAAATATATAAGTAATTGAAAAATCGTAAATCAAACCCGAGTGAATAGAATTGGTTGAAATGAAGGTGGTTTTCAGAAGATGAATTTTTTTTGCGATTTGCGAAAGCATGTAAAATATTCGAATTCAATTTCAATTTAATTAGTGTAGTGTACATTTATCAACTATTATAAATTATTATTAACGAAAAATACCAGTAAGAGACAAGGGCACCTAGGCATTAAATGCCTGTGCTGTGACCTAATCTCAACAGCTTTCTTCATATAATTGTACAATAAATATTGATTACAACGAGTGTTTCAGAGTAAACAGACAGGAAAAAAAGTGAGAAAGACAAAAGGAGGGGAAAGTCAGTTTATTGGAACAGAATATCGAATCGAATATCGAAGTATAATAGATAGAAAAGTTGTAGATAACAAAAAAGAACGAAAAAAGTTTAATGCAAGACACCTTTTTCTCAATCGCTACCTATTCATTTTCCCTAGCAAAAATAATTCACTTGGTTCTTCATTAAACTATATTTTTTATGATTAATAGACAGGAATATTCTGAGAATTCAAAAAAGAATATTTTCGAAAAATTCATGATTTTTCAAAGAAACGACAAAATTTTTCCTAAATTTTTTTAAAGTTTTTGATTTTGATGATATGTTGATAATAAAAGAGAAGGAGAGGGAGAGTATGTACTATTTCCGAACCTGCAACTCAAGAAATATAAATCATGAGGCTTCACGAATTTATCATATTTCTCTACCTGTATCGCAAAGAATGAACATTAAGAAGTTGCAAATGTAATGGGCCTGTTTCATGATTTTTGTGCACTTTGTTTCAGCTCTCTAATTTCCGTAGTTTTCCCGTAATTAATTATTGAAAATCGAATGTGGTAGGCCGGTGACGTCACGGGCCTATTCCCTCTTCTTGTTCGATTGACCAATAAGAACAATAAAAATAATCAACATTGCCTGATCGTGAAATTTATGATTTGGCAATGTTGTTACTCAACATGGAATAAAATGTACACGAAAAATTATGTTTGGAAATAAGTTCTATGTTTAAAATCAGTACACAAAGTCGTAAGATCACAAAATATTTATCTAAACTATGATTTTACGCATTATTTAATAATATACAGTTATGTAAATTAAAAAATAAAGCAAACTTGATTGAAGAATCAGTATAAATATTCTATTTATTTTACAATCCTCAATCTGTTCAACTGCAATTTGTTATAAAAAAACGATTTATACATACATACATCTTTCTAATATTGCTACTAAATTCAAGTGTTATAGGTTCGCGTGGGTAATCTGTTGAATCTTCCAAAACTAGAGAGAAAGGTTGAATGAGGTCAAGTATGGACAGAATTGATTGTACTCGAACTGATCCAACAAAAGCTTCTGAGGAAATGCCATTAATCATGTGATGAAATTTAATGAAGTAATATGAAAAGCATTTGATTTTTTGTAAAAATATTAATTCATTTCATTTCATACTTTCAACAACAGTATTAACTTCAGATAATACATTCTGTGGAGAATACTTGAAGTTAAAAAAAACTGTGCCTTGGAATTCAATATTTTTGTCCCCCTTTCATTTATAGTCACTTTTTAAATGATTTCTATAAAGTTTTGAAAGAGTAGAAGGATTGTAGTTCTTTCTTTTCAATACTTACACCTATTTTTTTCTCATCATTTTATCCTTTGGGAACCTAAACTCATTATATGAAAGAACTCACCTATAAACCAATGCGCTTTCAGTTCTGTTTTCTTGCGTCTTTCCGCACAATTAAAATCAGCACAAAAATGCACCATATCTCCACAACACTTTTAAAACACACACAAATTAAACTCGATGAAAAAACGAATTGTTCCTATGCAAAAACAAGCAGAATGGATCTGATAGGACATACATTTTCAATGCCGAATAAACCACTAAATTGTGGTATGGGTGCTCCATTTTCCTGAGAAAATGAACGATCAATTAATATTTTCTGTAATTATTCTTTCATTTTTTGTAAAGAATGAAGCCAGCAAACAAATACAATAATAAGATCGCTTGAATCCACGAATTAAGCATAGAAATGAAAACATAAGATTTGCCTTGATAACTGATATAGTACATGTTATATCTAAATATGATTCTAAATAGAATTTAACGAGCTGTATTTTCAAATAGTTTTCGAATGCTTATAAACTCTATTGAAATAAATCAGGTATGCATTCATGCCAGCCAAGAAATTCAACGTTACTGGTATATTAGCCATATTATCATCCAATCAGTCAGCGCTCTCTGTAGTGTATGCGACAATGACCTCTTTCTAATATCAATGGTTTCCATACATGACTTCGTATTTTTGTTAAAATAATTTCAAAATGAATGTTGAGTTTAGTTTTGTTAAAGCTGACTCCGACAACTTACCAAGAGTCGATTTTGAAATGATCGATGAATTTTACTTGAAAAATTCAATTCTTTGGTACCGAAATGAAGAATGAAAAATTGAAACGGTAAGTGGTATATTTAGTAAGTCCCTTTTATTATTATGAAATTCATTTCAGACTCTGTCTTTTATCGAAGGATGGAAAGTTATGATTTAATTTTTTTTAAGCACGGCCAAAACTGAAGAAAACCATAGATCTCTTAGAGTTTCGTTTATTGGAATACAGAAGTTGGTCTGGTATGGATAATCTGTTTTTACAACTAGGAATAAAACATATTTCAACCATTTTGGTGGTAGTAATGGCAAAATTCAATCCAAATATAACCTGAAAAAATATTTTTCGAAATGTAAACTAATGACACGGGATATGCAGCAAAATGGGCACGCCTTTTACGAAAAACCCT
>WOGN01001393.1:9395-19456 GCA_015342105.1 Leptinotarsa texana
GCACAGCTATGAAAATTTGAATATGCGATGTCGTACTACTGAGCCGATTTTGTTGGTAACAATTCAATTGAAGCCCTTTTTACAGCCTCTTCAATATCTTTAGGAATACACAATTCCTTACTATTGTTCTTTATTATGCAAAACATGAAACGCCAGCAAAAACTTTAAATGTAACTTTAAATGAAACCCGTAAGCTGACACGTCTCCTTCACAGCAAATGCGACAACATGGAAATAGTTAACTGACAAGAGTAGTCAAAATGAGTTTCAATAGAAAAATTAAATTTATCTATTTCATTATGAAAACAGGATAGTTGTAAAAATACTTTGTGTGACATTTGTGTTTAAAGTAGGATTTTTTTTGTTTACTCATGAAATAAAACTTTACTTTCAACACTCATATCATAAAATAAATATATTGCAGGAAATGAATAATATTTTGTATTGGAATTATTTTGTATTGTCTTTGAACCCATTTCTTGTCAATTGAAATTTTTCATACAGCGTGTGTTACAGTGAGCCATCAGAATTAAGTGAAAAATATTTTTCAATTTCTAGTTATTGTCTTACAGAACTTTTGAAAGTATTTTTCTCTTGGCCTTGTTGTTACACCTACATATAATAAAAATCGACTTGAAAATCTCAAATATCACATCCTATGTATAATGCAATTTTTGAGTTTTGCTTCGAAATCGAAATCACTCTTGTGAAGCATTTTTCATCTTCATCAGATATTTTTCATTTGATATTTTTCTTTGATCAATACAAAATGAGGTAAAAATACAATACCATGTAAGTCAAGTGATGGACCGAAATGAATGGTGGTTTCAATTTCAGAGATAGGGATGACTTGGATATTATTTTACACAAAATGTTCTTAAAATACGTTCGTATAATTTTGATAAACAACCCTTTTCAATTTCATATTGTACAACATTTCTATTATCAAATTTGTTTTCTCTATCAACCAATGTGAATGAGTTTTATTGACTATGTCGTGTGAATATTTCCAAGTATCAATCATAATTTGATATCTGCTAAAATGAATATATCTGGGAGTTCTGAGATTTTACTCTATTAGGACGACAATATTAGTAATAAATGGATATTCACTCGTGAAAAATTAACCATTTACAATGGAAAAACTGAAAAATTCAGGTTATTCGCTAGTTTTTTTCTCATTTTCATATCATCTATTTGAATCTCGAAGCATCTATCTCTAAACTATATCCATCCAACAGCAACACGAACAATGATAGATGCCTGATCAAAGCACGATTACTACACACATTTGCATCTATTGGGTAAAATAAACAAGCCTCCTTACTCTGGCCAATCAGATTCAACTGGTGGTTAGTTACGTTTTAACACCTGTGGTGTGTATGTATACGGTATTTTGAAGTTTGAAATTTTTAATATGTCAAGTACTGAAAAGGCTGAAGAAACTGCTAATTTGTGTCCCGTACCTGCACTCCACATAAAAAATCATATACCCAGCCGCATTTTATTGAAAAAACAAAATTGGTCGTTCCTCAGAGCGACTCTGTACAAGCATCCTTGTCTGGGAGATCACGTGCACTATGCATGGTGATGTTTTGGTGTACCCTGTTGCTTGGTGGGACATAGTATAATCATACACAGAGTGTTTCAAATTCGATATTCACCATTGGGATCTTGGAAACTATGGAAGATACGAAGACGGTTAAATAGGGGCAAAGTTGCAAATTTACCTGGCTAACAATATACTCTTGGAAAAGTTCTGAAATTTCGAGTATATCCGGAGATATTTGAAAAAAAGTTAAATTTCGGAAAATTGATTTTATTTTTTTCTGGCTTTATTTTTAGAAGGATTCAAGAATGAATTGCACTTCCACATTACCACTTCTTCCCTGCTACATAACGGTGTTTTCAGATTTGCTATCCGACGTTTCGTCTTGCGACCACCATCATCAACTTTATTTTTTCTTAGCAGCGCTATACTGGATTCTTTCTGTTTTGAATAGAATCAGATTTAACCATTTCATTGAAAAAAAAATCATCATAATAGGCTTTGACTTTTATATTTTTATATTTGACTTTCAATTTGTTACACACAATGACATTTTGTTAGTGTACAAATCATTGAATTTTTGGCGACAAATAGCTTTCACGAATGAAGAAAAAAGAGATGTGATATCAATTCATTATAAATACGATACAAAAAGTGTTGGAACATTGAAAATGTATTTAAACTTGTATCCCGTAAGACGATAACCACCTCAAACTATATTCAAGTTATTGAATCAAAATCCCACCAGGTTTGGGTCGTTTGAAAAGCCAATGAAAAAATACGGAGATAGAATCAACAATCAAAAGTTGATGAATAAGGTGCGTTTGAGGTAAATTAGATATTGTGTCATTTTCAGTGAAAATAGAACTTTGAACAAATAATAATAAGTAAATAAAATGTAAAGACAAAAGTAAATCACAGTAAATACTCAAAATGCTGTCCTTATTGATGATAACACAACAGTGCTCTTCTTCGAATATTATTCACTACACGATTAATTTCCCCCCTCCTCAATTTTCCGAACTCTCTAACAATGCTGTTTTGAAGGTCGTTAATATTTGGATATACTCTCTGACCATATACTCTATTTTTCAGTGTACCCCATAAAAATGTATCCATAACACTTAAGTCTGGATACCTTGCTGGCCACCTCACCTGCCCATTATTCCGAAAACATTCATCACCAAACCTTTCAGTCAGTCAGTTTAGTCAGTCTTCTGTTAGTGTGCGGTGGAGCACCACCATGTCAAAATCAGATGATGTTAGAGATAGACAAAGGTAGATCATCGAAATAGTCTTTGAAAATCGACATTGAAAACTGGTGATAGGTTTCTTCATTCAGAATTATATCAAATTAATGAGGATCCAAATTTCTATCTTTGTAAACTCCTGCCACACGTTAATGCTAAATCGCACTGTAGATCGAATTTCTCGGAACTGCCTGGGGTTGTTTAAGCTCCAAATGTGTTCGTTATTTTGTTTGAATATCTCACAATCCGTGTCCAAATTACATTTTCCAGGAAAACAGGAAAATCAGGTCTTCTTATTAGCCAATTACAAAATTCTAATAGCCTTTCGGGATCACCTGGATGGAATTTTCATGTTTATCAGCAAATTTTTAATTTTTATGAGATAAGTTAGACAATGTCTAACTTATCTCATTTATCAAATTTTCTTTAGTTTTCTGGTCCATTCTGTCTTCGTTTTTTACTCGGCTTTTCAAATGAACCAAACTAGGTGAGATTTTTTAATCCCGTCTTTCGGGATACAAGTTTAAATACATTTTCGATGTCCTACACTGTTTGTATTGTATTTGTAATAAATTTGTATCATATCATTTTTTTCTTCATTCGTGAAATGGCATTCAGTGTAACAAATATAAATTCAAATTTAGAAACATCAAAGTCAAAGCCTATTATGATTATTATGACTTTTTTCCATATTTCTAATTTTCCGTAACAAAAAATGATAAATTATGATACACTATTGGAAAATAAGTTGAGGATGATGGCCGGAAGACGAAACCTCGGATAGCAAATCTGAAAACTTTAAACAACACGGAAAAAGTGGCGACGTGGAAGTGCAATTTATTTTCGAACCCATCGAAAACTAAAGCCAGAACAAAAATACCATCCTCCAAAATTTCTTTTTTATTGTTAGTCAGGTAAATAATCAACTAACCATCTTCATATCTCTCATAGTTTCCGAGATTCCAATAGTAAGGATCGAATTTGAAACACGCTACTACATTGATAGTAGTGTATTATGTTCTGCCTCTCATTTTTCCAACATTTTTGTTGTGGACAATGGTGGAAACAGTCTGGGAAATATTTGAATTCTTAAGCCTCATAGCCGTTTCTAATTACTGACACATCAAATATTGTTCCTATTTATTGAATTCAGTTCGTAATAAGGAAATTGATAGTTAGAATAGATCTTGAAACGAAGTTTCAATTAAACTTGAACTCATTGTTCTTCAGTTTCATCAGTGTTTCCTATAGAACGGTAATAAATTCATCATGTAGATGTCAGGTAGTAATAGACATTAGAATACGAATTACTATATAACCATGACATAGAATTTGTTCAGTCAGTGTTGTGACGACTGAAGATGCAATCGTAAAGCGAAACACGTGCCGCGGTTTTGCAAACCGTCAAGTGGAAATCTCACATCAAAGTGTTTTTTGAATACGTTATAATGGATTTTCATTAAGTCGCGGACACTTATATCATAGTTTTTGAGATTCTCCACTACAAACATGTGCTCTTTATGAAATTAGTTTGGAGAGAGGTGTTGATTTAATTTTCATAATACTTTTTTGAAACAATATTATATCATTTAATGAGGGCCGAATGAAGAAACTATTGAATAATTGTTAGTAGGCGAATAATATACAGTATGATCCATTAGAAATGACGTTAAGAACAACCACTGTCAGTATTGAAAGTTTTCCTTGATGAAACAATTTTCTATGATTCGTATCGGCAAAATCAAAGTAACCGTCACACGTTAACGGTAAGGTTACACTGTTGACCATATTTATCGACGAGCTGCACCTTACTTTGCAAAATTTATGAGCATGGTGGCAAATCACTTTAGCCAGGCTTTGTCTCCGACAGAAAAGGAAAAGCCTGTTGATAAATGAGTAATAAACATGTTTTACGTTCAGCGTTTGTCATATGAAGCAATTCAGTCGTAAATTCTCTCCAGTCACATATTAATGATACTGGATTCTTATAAGTTCCACTCAAATTGTTGCTATATTTATTACTGGATTGTTAGTCGAGCAAAACTAGTCACAAGGTTAGTTTCTATATTTTATATCTGGTCAACACAATAACTTATTTTTTAGACATTCACGAGATGCCCCACAAAATGAGAGAGGCCAACTAAGTCCAGCATCTAGCAGCTATCAAATTTTCTTGAATTAACTTGTCAGCCTAAGAATTAAGCTTCCAGTCATATAAATCATAGAGGAGAGAAGGTTGCAGTGAAGATGAACACCATCTTAGTTAAAATAAACGTAGAACTGGGACCTCTGGCATATCATGAGTCCTAAACAAGCACGGTTCCTTTCACGTACCTATCGTTCTTTTTCTTTGTCAATTTTTTTCCTTTGTATAATTTCAAGTTCTTTTCGATATTTCTTCTCTCATAAATGAGGACATATTAGAAGAATATTTATGCAAAAATGGTAAAGTATAGTTGAAATATAACACAATCAAACGTTTTTTTCGCCTCCTGTAAAATTTATCAAATGTCGCTTACGCCCTTTTGTCGTGACGACGTCGATTTCATGTCATATTTTAGGCCTGATGACTGGATTCACATTACAACATAAAAATTTTGATGACTGAAATTTTTCATAGGCTCATTAAAGACGAGTTGTAAGTAATTTTTTCTGCAGCTGGGTTATTTGCATATTGCTCATTAGACAAAAGTTAAGTAGAAATATCTTACTACATCCCCAGTTCTACGAAATCAACGACATGAATCTTCATAACAGAGATTTATTTGTGCATCTGTAAATGAAAATGTTTTTTATTTTGTATTAACAAGACAAAGTTCACTGTTATGTATGCCCTTGAAATAGCAAAATAGTGAAATGGAGAAGATTGGCGCTTAGAGGAAACCATCAATTCACTATCATCGATTGTATAGTATTACTTCTTTTGCATATCAAACTGGAGTTGACGAAACAGTTTGCAAAAGCACTTGGGAAGATGTAGTATCGGCTTTCGTAAAATGAATATAGAGACATGTCCTTAAAATGCAATAAGTAAAAAAATATGTATTATTTTGTCAAACATTCATATTTATAGAATACTTTATATGTGCCTTTATTAAATTTAACTTACATTGTTTTCAAAATGTTGTTTGGTAGTACGATTAAAAAGAAATACAAAAGAGTGTCAAAAACAAATAAAATTTATTTCTGAGAAAATCAAGAAAAATGTACATTAATAGTGAGTACGTTCACCCCTGGCTCTAAGAAGTTCGGCACAACGACGAGGCATGCTTTCCACCAAATTTCTAATTGATTGTAAATGCTCGTAAATCGCCAAAAGAGCATCTGCAACTTGGTTCAGATTTTGGAAGGGTTGATGATCCTTCAAACGTCTTTCCAGATCATCCCAGAGCTGTCCAATAGTATTCAAATCAGATGTATCAGCTGGCCATCTCATGACATCAATATTATGCTCCTGTAGGAAATTTCTCATGACCCTGGCTACGTATGGCCTGGCATTATCTTGTTGTGAAATGAACCCACTGCCCATATTTTAGGCAAATGGGACGAAATACCACAAGGTCCCTGTGTCCCGTCAAAGTTATACCAGCCCATACCATTATCGATCCATCTCCAAACGGAACAATTTTTTGCACACAGTCATCCAAATAGCGTTCACCGGGATGTCTCCATACCCGAATACGTCCGTCGTTGTTGAATAACATGTTTTTTTTTCATCTGTAAACATTACATTTGACCACTGCTCTAAATTCCAATTACGACGCTCTCGACAAAAGTTTCTACGATTTCCTCGATGAGCTAGAGTTAATCTAGGGGCTCCAGCAGGTCGTCTTGCATGGAGGTATACTTCGTGAAGTTGGTTTCGAATCGTTTGGTTCTAAATTTGCGTTCCCGTAGCTTCTTTAAGGCGATTTTGCAGTATTCTAGCAGAATGGTGCGAACCCTAATTGCCCAAAGTCGTAACAAACGATCTTCTCTGCGGGTTGTTGCCCTTTGTCGATTAGAATAAGGGGCACTTTTTACTATGCCGTAAATTTGGGAGCGATTCCAAGCTCTCGAAACTGCAGAATGACTCACATTAAGCATTTGGGCTACACGATGCCTTGAATACCCTACTTAGATCAATGCTACCGCTCTAGCAAACTTGAAATTCGTTGAGGTACACCCTACGTATTCTCCTTCTACCCAATACATCAACATACAATAAAGTGAAACTAAATACAGAAATTTTCATAATAATGATTTAGTAGCTAAAGATTATCGCCCACTTGTCCGACACAGCACAGCACGGCAAATTCCTTCAAAATACGGATAGGATTGAAATAATCAAAATGAATAGACCAGCGCCTACCTAGCCCAGCAAGGCACAGCCAAGTCCGTCCGCCGCTGGAAAGGATTCCAGCTCTCCGATGGGAAATACTCGAAAAATTTCTCCTAACTGACCTTACTGATGACTTGATGGTGTGTCGTAGTGTGATTTTGCTCTCTTTGCAAGAGGCTGCTCACTTTCACTGTCTGAATCATCACTGTCATACATATTTTATTAATAATTATATTTGAAAATTATTCAATTAATGAAACACAGGTTATGTATACTGTATTGAACACAATAGCGTAACGCTGAACCAGCGGGAAGAGCGTAACGCTGAATCGCACAGTAGCTTGCGCATAACGACCCGACGGCATGGCATACATCACCATGTCAGCAATCGGTTTTACGTGCGGCTATAGATGATTCACATCGAAAAGGTATAGAGACATGTATAAAATTTCATACAAACCTTCCTTTTTTTCACTGTAATGATCATTGCATCAACAAAATCATCTGATGAGAAATTACACTTAATTTCTTTGGAGTAACCGTTGAACTCCAGATATAATAAAGCTGATTCTTACAATTCCACTCAAATGGTTGCGATATTTATATGTGCTATAAAACAAACAACAAATACCATTATCATTAATAATGAAGGATATAGGTAGATACTAATTAGTTTGGCTTCTTACAACACATTGGTAACTAATTGTACGCCTTTGTAATATGTAAATATTAATCATGTTTTTATGCAAATTCCGCAATGATTTGTGAGATCGTTAGGAATGATTTATTGCAGTGTTAAGGAAGAGAGATTGCCAACACAACTGAGTGAAGCACGTTAAGTGGAACATCGTTGATTGCTAATTTCGTCAGCAGTTTGGATATTATGAAACAAATTGCAATCTTGACGATGAATGTTTTTTTCATTTATCTTGTAAATTAACCTGAGAAAATTGTGATAGTTGGAAAAAACACTGGATAAAAAATGAGTTGAAAGCCTGATTATATTACTGTTCTTTCTCTTCACACATTTGTATGGATTTAACTGATTTTCAGGTCAAATTCGGGAGAAACATTTATCATTGTCATGAGAAACTAAAGTCACATACATTGACATATTCGTTATCACAAGAATGAAAAAGTCTGCTCTTTATTTTCTGTCAATTCAATCCAGAAAATATTATTGAGTAAACGTTACTTAGTACGATAATTGTGTATTGAGAAATGTATGTGCCCTGAAATCTAAAACTAACATAGAAATGATGAAGTGTTCTAAGAATTAATGAACAAAATTATGCTTGAGGAAGCTATTGTATAGCGAAACACGAGTCGAAGTATATGTAAAACCCATTATAGTGGAATTCATACAATAAACTGTATTAATTAGCAAATTTGCATTTCCACGATGAGCATTTGAATGTTGGAAAGTATCTACATCTGATGGCTACTAAGATAAAATGCTGTGAAAAACAATATCTTCAACATCACGCAGTCCTTTCGCATAAGAAAGCAGTATTAAGGGATTATTCAGGTGCAATATTCCCAACAGAACGAATTGAAAACAATGGACCAACTACCTGGCCAGCTCGATCCCCAAACCTTACTTCTTTAAATTTTTGTCTGGGGATACATAAAGGATAAAGTTTTTTCGACACCTAGTAGAGATATCTACTATCTCAAATCAAAAATAAAAGATGCATGCAATAGCATTACTACCTTCATGCTATGAAATCGCGGCAGAGATTGTAAGGAAATAAACCTCATGTGCATTCAATAAAGAGGTTATCGATTCGAACATTTAATGTCTTTCGTTATGTAGAAATACAGTTTCTGTACCGGTTTTATTTTCCCCCAAAAATTCAATATGAAATAAATTGTTTTTATGTTTGATTGTTTCCACATATGATGTTTATTATTTTAATTGAAACGCCGAATGGTAATTTTATAGCTTTATTATTATTTTTAATGAAAGATTCAGTGAAAGATTTTCCGTTACATCGTTAGAGTACATTTGGAATATGAATTGATAGATGTAGCCGTTATTACGCTGTAGGAAATCATAAATCTGTTTTTACCACTTTTATTTTTAATTAACGTTACTGCAGTTTCATCCTATAAGAACATATTCAATCGTATACATTAAAAAGTTTGATGTTTTAGTTTGAAAATGTCTTTATAGGACATTAATTACAAATAAAAGTGTTAAAAAACATAGAATTCGTCAAAAACCAAAAGAGCATTTTCGGTTTTCCCTGTATAATTCGAGATGGTCGAAAATCCCTGTTAATTTTCTTCAGTGTTTATAGTAATAAAAAATGTTTTGAGGGTTGATATGAATTTCAAGAACAATAATTCTGTCATAACCCTTTATAATACAATTGGGTAACCTAACCTTGAATACGCATCCGTAATATGGTACCCCTGCTATGGCAATCACACCAAAAGATTTGAAAATATTCAAAGGAAATTCATCAAATCTCTGAATTGCAGATTTCATAGAAAACGGCACTACTTTTCATAAAAATCCAATTTAAGATTTCATAAATTAAAACACTTTGAGCTTAGAGGAAACTTCTTCAATATCCGTTTAGTTTACAAACTATTCAACTATATTCATAATTCACCGTACTGCTTAATTTATTTCATTCTGAACTGTACACTATATACAATGAAAAAAAGAACATTTCTAGTTATATATTGTAGTAGTACAAATTTTTTTCTTAACTCTCCACTTTATAGATTCTTTCGCTCCTATACTTGCAATGTTGGCGGCAATTTAGATCGGGACATTTTTTCCAGCAAAATTTTGACTTTCAAAAAAAGATTGGAGCACATCTTACTGTACATCTTAACCCATTAAGGACCCTGGGGTCGTTAACGACCCACTTCAGATTTTTATTGTCAAACCTAACTTCTTTTGCATAAACAAAAGATCAAAACTTATT
>WOGN01001394.1:0-19454 GCA_015342105.1 Leptinotarsa texana
GGAGCTACCATCTCTAGGTACAACGAACATTGTCCCATAGTAAACCAAAGATCGAACAGGAATGTGCCCGGGTGAAATGAAGATCTGGAGAGGATGAGACGAAAAACTAGAGAAGCCTTCAAATGTGCAAGGAAATCAGGTTCATGGGACCAATACAGAAGGTCCCTAACTGAGTATAACAAAGTCCTGAGAAAATCCTAGCATGTGCCAGGCTTGACAAAATAGACCTGAGGTACTCTCAGGTCTCAATAAATAATCTGAAAACAAATACGGGAGAGTATACAAAAACCGGAAAAGAGACTATCAGAGAGCTAATACCGAAGTCCTGGGCGATTTTAGAACTGGAGACCTCCAAAAGGGCATCCAGGGAGGACTGGCAAATGACACAGAAGGTGATAGATATGGAGAAAATCAAATGGACTGTAAACTCATTTCAACCCTATAAGTCGCCGGGACCGGATGGCATATACCCAGTAATGCTTCAAGAGGGACCGGAAGAACTTTTCAAAAAATTCTCAGGGCAAGCTTAGCACTGGAACATATACCAAAAATTTGGAGACTGATCAGGGCCACCTTCATTCCGAAACCTGGAAAAATCGGACAGGACTCGGCGAAGGCTTTGAGACCAATTAGTCTCATGTTATTTGCGTTGAAAACGCTAGAAAAACTACTTGACAGGCATATCAGGGACGTATCACTGGCTATCAGACCAATATGCATACAGGTCAGGTATGTCAACAGGAACGGATCTATGTCAGGTGATTGAAAAAGACGAATATACTTTCAGAAACAAGGAAGTACTTTTAGCTGCTTTCTTGGACGTTGAGGGTGCATTTGATATTACGTCGTTAGAATCAATCATCCAGGCGTCGAGGAGAAGAGGGATCGACAAGACAAGCTGTAGGTGGATAGACTGCATGCTTAGGGGAACATTGGTATATACAACCATTATAGGGGAAACAGTCGTGGCACGGGTAGCAAGGGGTTGTTCTCAGGGGGGGTTCGATCCCCTCTGTTATGGAACCTTGTAATGGACGAGCTATTATGTTTCTTGGACCATAATGGGTATGAAGCACTGGGCTATGCAGACAACTTAGTCATCTTAGTCCAGGGTAAATACAACAATGTCGTGAAGAGATGCATGCAGCAGGCCCTGAACATTATAACGAGATGAACAGAAGAAGGGCTTAACATAAGCCCATCCAAAACGACCATAGTAGCAATTACCAAGAGGACTAAAACGGAGGGTCTCGGACTTCTAAAACTTCGAGGTGAAGGAATACAAGTGTCGGGGAGCTTAAATATCTGGGAGTAATCCTAGATTCCAAACTGACCTGAAACCGATACTTGTACAGGATAAAGAGGAAAGTGAAGGTAGCACTAATGTTCGCCAGATGCACCTATGGAAAAACATGGGGGCTGAATTCAGACATGGTATATTGGCTATACACAATGGTGATCAAATCCATGATAACATATGTATCTCTGGTCTGGTGGCCAAAGATGAAGCTGGCGACCGCCATCAACAAATTAGGTGAGGTTCAAAAACTTGCATGTTTGGGAACGACAGGAACAATGAGAACTACTCCAACAGCTGCATTGAAGACACTCCTGAATCTACCTTCTTTACACTTTGTGATGATGGGAGAGGCCAGGATGAGCCAATTCAGACTAGAAAACTCACCGAACTACGAAAGATCGGACCGAACGAAAATTTCGGAACAAGTGTAGGAGCACATATTGAATATGTGCACGTACCTCATGACACCGACATGTGTTACGTGAACACAAACTTCACTGCCAAAATCATAAGCCGAGAAGAGTGGAAGACCATTAGTCATCCTAAAAACGTGTTTGGAAAAAATACCTAGTATATAGTTGGATCGAAGACCAAACATTGAAAGGGAGCTGGAATATACCGAGCGGATAGAAATTCAAACTACAGCTATCCGCTAGAACTATACACATCCGTCTTTTAGGTGGAAGTGTATGCTATCTTGTCGTATGCAAGGCCTATTAAATTGAGACCTCAAAGAAATGAGCGGATCAATATTTTTACAGACAGCAGACATCAAAACTGGTCTAGAAATGCCATGAAGAACTGAATGAACTTGCAAACACGAGCAAATTAACTTTGTACTGGGTGCCAAGGCATTCAGGAATCACAGGTAATAATAAAGCAGATGAATGTGCTAGACGCGGATAATCAACTTCATATATAGGTCCTGAACCAGTGGCGGTACTGAAATCATTAGTATGAAACCAGATTAGGACATGGACTAATAGAGTACTGAACAGAAGTACCTGGCAACAAACACAGTAGAACCTTCATTTGGGAACCGTCCAAGAAAATAACCGAAGAACTACTTGAATATAGTACGGACCGGTTACTAACCGGTTATTGTCCGCTTAGAGGACTCAATAAAATGGGGCTGTACAACGGAGACCTCAGCTACAGATTATGCAATGAAGGGATAGAAATAGCTCTACATATCTTATGCAAATGTGAGGCACTGCGTCACAGGATGCTTCCTGGGAACGAGACTAATGGAATGGGCAATAAGCCCAAGAGGCTGCAGTGTTTTCTGGAGACTTGGACTAAATGGACAAGTCAGATAACTACCAAGGTACCAAAAAAGTGATGATTTTGTTCTTTGAATTGTATGTATTACTTAATTTAGTAAATTTTCAGTTATTTGGAGTGGTTATCGACAATTATAAATAAACTGAGGCATCCTGATAAACCTTTACTATTATCCAGAACCCACACACAAATTATTCCTGTTACAGTACTATATTCTGAAGCTTCTAAAGTAACATATAGGTAAATATCAATGAGAAATGCCAATCAATTATTCATCTACTTTTTCAGATTCACTCCTTTTTCAATTACATTTGGTAACTATACCTGAAATATCAGTGGCAATTTGTTATAATAAAAAACAGTAACAGGCCGTTCAAGTATACGTAAGCGCAGGAGTCTTTGCTTTGCTTATTTTTGATGACATTGAGGACGAGGGGGTCTAGATACTGATTACGTCAGCAGCAGTTATTAGCTTTTCTATCTATACATATGGCAACCCACACATTGTCCATGTTTGAAAAATAAAAAATGCAAGTAACAATGTTTACGTAAGCATGAGAGGCGGGGTTAGAGCTTCAATTACTTTTGATAACAAAGGGGGTTAGGGGTATAAATTATTGTAATAATCATGCTTACGTAACACTTGAATGTCCCCTAACTGCAAGAATTTCAATTGGAATTGGATTTTGGAATTGAATCTTATTCAATTGAAACCCTCTGATATAATCACGTAACCAAATATAGGTAACATTATTGTATAACCCAGTTTTTGGCACATAGAATAGCAGGAGGAAGGAGCAGTAATAAGTAGGTTTCAATGTTTCATTTTATCAATCTGAAGGAGAATACACGAAATTCGAATACTTTACCGATGAAGCAAGCTGAATGAATTACTGGCATGTTCCCCGATGTGTAAAAAATATGCTAATTTTTCATTGACCAACAGAACATTTTTCTTCGAGAAAAAAATATATCGCGTTTACGTTGTAATTCAACATGGTAAATTAGAATTCCGCTTTTCCTACTCCTCTATAGAGCACATCATTACAATTATCATTGTTCTCCAAATTGTGGAAGCGAACATCCACAGAAAAAGGTGATAAAAATGTACGTTTACTGTTCAATTTTTTCACATATTCACTCAAACATAAAGGAACAAAATATTTTACTACAAAAATCAATGGGTATTTCATGAGTTTTCACTGACTTCCGTCAAGATTGATTCATTCAAAGCTTTCAGTTCCTGTTACTTCAAAGATAATGAAATGCTGGTGGCAGAAATATATTTGCCAAAAGAAAATCAGAAGGTGATTCTTCAAAATTTAGTGTTGGCATTGAAAATACGCGAATGAAAAATATTATACCCTGACATGAATGTCTCATGATTGATGATGGAAAGATATTCCACATTGTCCTTCAGTCTCTCAAAACGTTATAATATATCCGAGAGAAAAAAATCAAGAGAAGAATTAGCTTTCATTAGCTCAAATCAAGAGATATTTATATTTCATTGTGTTGATGGATTTCTGTGTTTCTTTTCTTGGGGTCACCTGACAATAAGGTTACAAAATCCTATTTTTTCGTAAAGGAACAAAAAATCATTCGAATACATACGGAATAACGTCTTAGAATTCATTTTCCGAAAGGGAATGATTCTATGAAGAGTCAGATGAAGATGGAAGAGAATCATGCTGGTATATACCTAACAAAATTTTGGTTTTCAATCTATGGGTATATATCCAAATACCATAGCCGAATACCCAGTATTTCGTGTCATTTATTTACAAATGTGAATTCATAAACAATTTGTATTATGTGATTCAATTGATAGATTTAGCCGTTACTACGTCGTAGAGGATCATCCTAAAAACATAGGAAGTTTCAATTGTAATTTCACATTTTGTGAATCGTTAACTTTTATACGATGGAACGAGTGGAAAATCAGATGAGAGAGCTATGAAAATCCATCCTAACTAAGGCCATGGAACGGCATATAGGGAAGTTGTCGTGTGCTCTCGTTCCTCTAACACGTTCTGCTCTAGTCACAGAAAACAATTACAAAGTTTTGACGTACCTAGGTTTCAAAATTTTGCGAAACATTGCTCGAAATGAGTTTAGTTCCCTAAGAAATTTTTTTTTTCGCTCAAATAGTGATTCTCAAACTTCGTTTGCTGTATTTCCCGATATTGAAGAAGCATTTGATAATGCACAATCTGAATTTATAGGATAATCCGTGGCTAGAAAAGGCATAAAATTCGTCCATAACTGGCTGGATCTATGCCATGCTGGTAAACAAAACTGCAACTACGACTCTCCAAGGCAAATCCATCAGCTTCAGGGTGACCAGAGGCTGCCTTCAAGGTGGGGTAATATCTCCCCTTCTGATGGATAGTCTGCTCAATGCCTTCGACAGAAGAAAAATAGATCTGCAAGCTTATGCAGACGAATTTGTCATCTTGACTAGGTCCACGTCGGAAAAGTTACCTTCTAATATCTTCCAAAGCACGATGGGCGTTGTTCACAGTTGGTGCCTGAGGGAGCAGATGTCTGTCAACCCCGGTAAAACTGTGATAATCCCCTTCACCAGGAGAAGCAAATTGGACGATGTAATGCAACTTCACCTCAATGGGAAAATCATTTCATTTGGAACGGAGGTGAAATATATTGGTATTGTCCTTGAAAAAAACTCTCACTTGGAAAAAGTTTTATACAACGCAATACTATGGACACGTCAAGGGATTTGTGGTTAAATTTGGGGTTTAGCTCCCAAACAAATCCATTGGATTTATGTGATGTTTGTCATATCAATGATAACTTATGGTGGGATTACCTGGTGGCCAAAGGCTTTACAGAAAATGGCTCAGATGAAGCTCTGTGGCTTACAGAGACAGGCCTGTCTGGTCATAAGTGGTATCATCAGTACCATACCATCAGCAACCATGGAGATGCTTCTAGATCTACCTCTTCACACTTTTCTGGGGAGACCGGCTAGATGGAATGCATTCGATGCAGAGTACAATAGACTTCTGGTTGACACTGAAAATCACAGCGTTATGCCTCACACTGTCAATACGAATTGTCTTATAAAGTACTGTTCCCGAGAGAAGAGTACTGGATCCTTCAGGTGAAGGAAATATTGAGAGCCGATAGTTGTTGGTTTACACAAAAACACCTTCAAGTTCTGTCGCAGGTGTTTTCAGTCGCAGACTCAGGACAGAGATATCATCCTGCCTAGGAACCTATACGACTGTATTTCAAGCGGAAATTTACGCTGTTGAATTGTGTGCGGAGAGATTGCAGAATTCAACCTCATAAACAAGTCAATAAAAATTTTCTCAGACAGTTATTGAAGTTGTAAGCTCTTGGATCCTACCAAGCAGCGTCGAAGTTGGTAGCAAATTGCCGAAAACGACTTTCCCGAATAGGAAGAGATCGTCTCTGGTCTGGATTCGTGGCCATACAGGCTTGGAAGGCAATGAGGCTGCTGAGTTTCTTTCGAAAGAGGGCCCAGGATTGGCCTTAAAGCGTTTATTCACCCTTTGAAACTTGATACCAAACAGTTGTTGTTGGACTACAGTAGAGATCAACTACGATGTCTAACAGGCCTTCTCAAAGGTCACTGTCATTCGAATCATCATATGCAGAGACTCGGGCCGTCAAGAGACAGTGTGTTGCCTCTGTTTGGAAAATGATAATACACCGGAGCCTATACTTTGTGTCTGTTCGACTGTCATTAGGCAGTCGTACTCTAACCTAAGAGACCATTCATCATACAAACTAATCGGTTTCGTTAAGAAACTGGGTTTATTTGATCGAGTGTGAATAGGTATGAGTCACAGTAAACCCTTACGGGTTGCGGTGGAGGGTTGAATAGACCCACTCACTTTTGACTTAACTCAACCTAACCTCAAACTGAACCATTGCCACTTTATCGACAATCTCAAGAAAATATATGTGTTTTGCGAGAAATATTGTTTTCTGATATAAGTGTTGGCCGTACGTATTTTCATTCATGAGTATGGTAGTTCAAGATGCACTAGCTCTTCACGATTAATTCATTCACAGTATATTTTGCAATGCAAAAAAGTTCAGTCAAATGCTCAAAGTGGGTTTCTATTCAGCATGCTGATGTTTTAATTCAATTCGGCTCAGCTGTGTGAAAGAAGAATTTTCTCATTTCATCATAAATGCTTTCAATTTGTTTTATTAAACCGTGGAAGCTCGTGGGATGGAAATATATCGTAATTATTCATTTTGAAGAGAGCTGCTACCAGTATGAGAAATTGCCCTGCATTTTTATTAATAATTATTTCCGAGATTTATATGACGAGTTTGCAACGAGTTGAACATGAAATTGATAAGTAATGAAAGTGAATTCTGCAAGATGTATCCGGAAAATAAAATATGCCAATGCAAAACTGAATTATATAGCAAGTGATGAATACCTTCCATATGGAACGCGTAATAGAAATAGAAATGAATTCGTTCAGACGAATACATTGGTTTTGGGATATAGAATAAAGAAACTGAGAAAAATTACCTTATGAAAATGAAGCTCAACAAGCTAGTATTTTACCTATTTGCGAGTTTCATATGATGAATAATTTCATTGGCACACTCAATGCAATTGAACAGTTTGATCATTTGATTCGATAACTCAAACTATAATCCAACATTATTATATAGTTTTTTACATATGTGTGTGGAAAAATGATTCATTACTAGAACCGCATTACCTTTCAATATCGTGTCATGTCACAAAATATTTTGTTGAAAGTATTCATGAAAATCAAAATTAAGTTGTCGTTAGAACTTATTTTATGATTCAAAAAATGAACTGAAATCCTGACACTTTGAAAACTATTTGGCTTTAATAGTTTTAATGCATGGCAAAATGAGTTCTCAACCCTATATTTTTAAAACCCAGAAAGGTGGCTTAACTATGCCAAGTATCTCGTATGACATTTTAAAAAATGGAATAGCTTGTCTGGTAATCTAGGTAATTGTTATATGACTGGATTTGTACAACTCTCAACGCTTTCCATTTTACAACATTCACCCTTCCAAAAATATCTCACTTTAGCATAATGAAAGTTCTTTCTCTCGATGAACGTTTCATCAAACAAGTTGACATTATCAGGACATCATTCAAAACCGGAAATTACAGCAATTTCCATGTTTTTATATACATTTTATAACCATCATTTAACTTGAAGAGGGTTATTAAATGATTTTAAAGTGAAAATCATTGTGTTACATTGTTAATTACTACTTGTTAGGATACCTATTTTTCACCAATCTTCCAACTGCAATTATTACATGAATGATAACTCTGTGGCTATTCATAGATTTCATTTAACATTTTTCGATTTTCAAACTTTCGAAAGCATATCAAAAAGTTTTGTCATGTGCCGGTCTCAACAATTTCAAGATTTTTCACTTATTCTATGACTGTTCTTCGAAGCTTGCTGAGCGACACTAGAAGTCTTCGGTCTATAAAACCAAAATGTGAAACATGTCAATCCTCATAGGTTATAGCGTGAATCCCAGACTTTTCCATGCCGTCGTCTTGTCTGTTGAATTGGTCAATACTTATTGAAGTGTACGAGCGGTACACATATCTCCAAATATAAGTTTGACATATGAAATGTAAAACAACGGGGAGTTACTATTCTTGAATGTTTTGGTGATCAGAAGTAGTCAGGGTCTAGAATTAATTGTCTACAAGGAGACTACCAGTTATTTTAGATATATCCCTGATAACTTACATTAAATTCCACAATTGCACAAGACAGTAGCCTTCATAATGTCTTGCGTACTTCAACAAATTTTAGGTAACCTTCAAGGAAAGACAGCTTAGGTAGAGTGAAGTTGCTTTCAGGCTGACGTTCCGTTGCTGTGCCGAAGTTTCCGGTTTCAATTGTGGGAATATAAGGAAAATGCATGATGGCGCTCCTAGGATCAGGATATAAAATAGCTTACCAATCGGATCTGCATCATCCTGCAGAAAATTTTCGAAAACCGCTATTTCTGACAGTCAGCAGGGTCTTCCTAATATCAGTCAACAGAAAAATAGCATGGCAACTGCAGTTGCTAGGAGACATATTAGCAACTTCAAAATCTATTTCTGCAACTTCAGAGAAATCAACTCAAATATGAACTCTTCAATCAAATAGTCCTCATATTCTTGCACTCACGGAAAACAAAGTCAGTGCTTCAACAAACCCCGTTAATTTTCTATATTCCAGCTATGAATTCCATTTCCGATTTGGATATTACTTCCAAAAATCTCATTTTAACAGAGGCGATCTCTCCTGACAATGAGAGGAAATGCTGGAACCCCAAAACTTTGATCTTATGTGGTTCAATATCACAGAAGATCACCAAATTCATAAGCTGCGTTTATTGACCACCTAGCGATACACAATATAGGGCACTATTCTCTTAACTCGCAAACACCATTGACTTTCTGCAAATCAATTATCCTAGTGCCGAAATTTCCATATTCGGTTACCTCAATGTCCGCAATATCGAATGGTTCAAATTTTCAAATATGAACAACGAACATGGTCGCGAAGCTGAGGCGCATTTCACTAACCAACTTGACGTCTACAGGACATGAACAAAATAGTTTTCTTCATTATATAAAGCAGCTTTGCATTCATAGTGATTGGATTTATTCCACGCCAGAGATTCCAGTTTCAACTTACCTAGCCAGTTAGATATCAATAGAGACTTGAGTTAGGAATCAGTGATTTCATCTCCTGAAGACACCAATTTCCCTAACTTCCGGTGCTTCATTCGATTTTTTTTAATTTGTGCATCCCCTTTCAAAAATACAAATAATTTTTGATATAAAAAATTGACAATGAATCTTTGACGAATCTTCCATACTGTCAACTCAAAATAGTGTTATATGTGTTTTTCTAACTTCATCACTCGATAACTATTAGTGTTGACAATAAAATGGATAAAAATAAAATTCCTTCTACCACAATTGTTCAGTCATGTATCATTTTCATATTCAATTCAACTGATTGGTTGACTGATTCTGAATTCTAGCAATGTTTTCTGCCGTGTAATGATGATGTGGAAGAGCATACGTGAAACCAAAAATGAAAAAGTAGAGAACGCGAATACACGTGCTTTGTTCCGAACAATCCGGTCACGTTGTTGGACAACAGTCATTATATTTCCATAACTAAACTAGAGGTACGTCATTAGCCCTATCCCCTATCCCATTATTTTTTATGAATGACTGAACGTCCATACCGCTGTTCAACGCAACATACACCAAATTTGAATGAACACCAAAACGAAAAAAATCTACTTCTAAATTTGAACTGCTCCCCCATTCTACGGCATTACGAGTAATGTTTTGTAATCAATTTGATGTGTACTGTTTCTGGGCGAATGAAATATTTTCAAAACAAGAGAACAGCGTCTACGTCTACTGGAGAACATGAGATAATACAGCTCATATTTTAAGCTCACGTAGGACCATTTTTGTAATGTAATAAGATGATTTAGGTAGACAGGTTACATAAATCTCCGAATTTTTAGTGAGGCACTGCTCCTACTTCTTTACATTTTCATGCTGGGAGATTTGAACGTCCCAATACTAGAGAAACAATTCAATATAAAAATAGAAGATTTTACTGGGGGTTCATCGACAATAGTGATGTTTCATCATGTTCAAACATATATGTATTAGTGATTAGAGGTGGAGGAAATTGAAAAAGAATAGGCTGAAAATGCGTAGGAGTCATTGACAGTATTTACTTATTTTCCATTGTTAACAAGTGAAAAAAATATTCGTTTTCATACTATTTGAATAGGAATAGCAAACAAAATAATTTTTTTTATCGATCTTCATTTTATCCTGTTAAACAACCCCTCCGAAGTTCAAGCGAATCTAAACAGCACTTTCTTTATTTTACCCAATAGAGTTAATAGTAAGAAAACATTTTTTTGGTAAGTTCTAGTTGTATTCTAAATACAATCAGTATTCAAAATACAACTAGTGGTTTGGGAAAGAAAAATTCGGGATTCCTACTTCTCCATATCGACACAAAAAATGTGGGAATCTTTTAAGGAAATGAATGATTTGAGTTCTGTATCTTGTGATATTATTCAGATTGGTGCTGAAGAAGCAATAAAGCAAGTGTCTCATTTCGAAACATCATAGTCCGCCATTAAGGTTGACAGTGTTTTATGTGAGTTTTTTTTTGAAGACAAAATGCAAGCACTACAGAAGAATCCTCAAGGTGTTCTACGAGCGGTGCCTAGGCGCAAGTAGCATCCATGTTGGATTTGAATCGCTGGAAATCAAATTCATTTGGAAAACCGTTCTCAGAAAATGTATTCCACAAAAACGCAGTTTGGGAAAAACCGATGCCAGAGTTTTTGTGACATCAATTGAACCTGGTTACTTCCACTCCTCTAGATCCTCATTAAGATATGCAACCTCCTGCTGCCGGTGAAGATGTGCATTCCTAGCCCGTAATGGAATGATGAGACAAATGTGCTGTCGTCAGTCAACTGAAACGACAAGATGCCACTGAAGATGACTGCTGCAGTTACAGTTAGTCAACGTCAAAATATGCTTTATTGTCTGGAGATTTATGTCTTATTGACAAAATTTGATTGAAATGATCAAATAAAAAAACAAAGGCGCGAAATTACGCCTATCAGCTATCGCTACTTAGTCATATAAAACTGTAAAATAATATACATGGATATACAACAAAATAGGACAATAAAAGATAATAGAAATAGTTTGTATTTACATAGCTCAATACAACACTTTAGAAAAATAGCCAATAAGTTCGTATGTTAAAAATTGATTATATGAAATATATCAAGAGTCAGAAACAAGTCAAGCTAAAAGGTATCTTTACATTACTCCGAAAAATTATAATAGGCTCTCTCACAAAACAATCCTTCGAAACTTTCCTGAAGTTCCTGTTATGACATGCGCATTTTAGATGAGATGGAAGGTGATTAAATATTTTTAACCCATTATAAATGAAAGGGTCTTCAATGGGGAAATATTTAGGAATCGGCAAATTAAAGTTGTTTTTTTGGCGAGTGGCGTTTGCGTTAATGGAAAACTGATTCTGATTTTTTACTATGGGACATATGTTTTCAATAATAAAAATGTATATTACAGTGAGGATTTTCTTTTCTTTAAACAGTAGTCAACAGGAATTTCGTGGCTTTGGTTTGCAAAGAAAACGTACAACTCTTTTCTGTATAACTAAAATTGATTGCATTGTTGTCACCCCATGTCTAAGGTGAGATTCCATGAGAGAGTGAGATGTAACTTTGGCAGCCAGCAAAGCCTAACCCACAAGATCTCAGTCTCACAGCGAAAGACCCAGAAGACAACTTTGATTTGAGACACCTGATATTATTTTTTAATTTCAAATTATTGTCAATAATTAGTCCCAGAAATTTTGTTGATGGTTTATTCACAGCAAAGATGTTGTCAACTTTTAAATTGTTGAAGGAACATTTGAAGCAGATTACGTTTGTTTTCGATATATTAAAATTGAGGAGATTTGCGTCACACCATATTTTCATTTTGCCAATATTACAATTTATCATTGTTTCAAGTTCAGAGGGTTGAAACGTTTGGAGATTGTAACCAAAGAAGGTTACTGCAAAACTCGGAAACCAACCTAAACATTGACGCCAACCGTGAAGGTCAACATTCCTATATGTTCCAAAAAAATTAATTAACTAGTTTAGTGATTCAATACTTTTTTCATTTCTAGAGTGAATGGAAGAAAACAGTTCATTTGCAATCTTAGATATTAAAATAATCAAAGATGCAAACTAAATTTTGGAGGTAGACTGGTGTCATAAAACCAACTTCTTCTGAGTGATTTTTAAATTATTTTTCGAAATATAATTTTCAGAGTAAAATCAACATTATGAAAAATTTGAAAAAAAGAGCAATTGCTGTATCTAATTCTCAATTCCACAAGAATCAATTGGGAATTACCTAGTAAAAATAATTTTTATAGAGCCCTTATTGGACAAATAATTGAAGAAAGATGTTTCTCCTCCTAAAATACAGAGGTGGAACCCAAATATCACAGAATTTCGTTTGTAGAAAATTCATTTGATGAACTTAGAATGCTACTCAGTATCGAACACATTGAAGTAGCCTATTCGAAAATACAGTTGGAAAGCATTTTTTCGAAACAAAAAACAAAAACAATACAAGAAGTATAATCCAATTCAGTATAAAAATTGAACTGTGGAAGCTATCACAAATGCTATGTTGGTCAAACCAGACTGTATCTTAAAACACGAGTTTCAGACAACATGAGAGACTCTAAGAAACTGAATATAAAAACCCCGCAGCTTTCATTGAACATGAAAAAGAATATGTTCAACCAATTCATCCAAAAGATTTTTGAGCGATAGTGTTAACACTAGAAGAGGTGTCGATGGCCTCCATACTCATATTTCGAACTTGGGCGTGCGTTATAGAACAATGCTTTCAAAAAATTGTTCTACAGCGCCATCTACTGACGAGTTACAGAAAAATTGATAGCCTACAAACCTTCTACATGAAAAGTTACTTATACATGTCAAGTTTCATCACGACCAGTTGAGCGATGTAGAAGTTTATCACTTACCAACCAACCAACAAACATCCATTTTCATATAGTAGATTGAAAAATTATTAGATTAAAAGATATTAACTATTTTGTATACCAGTGTTTTTAATGAATGACACCTTTCGTAGTTAACGACATGTTCATCATATACTAGTTTTTTTTATCAAATTCATCATGATTTATTGCAATTATTTAGATATTTTGTGAACAAATCACTGCGAGCAGAATAAACGAACTAAAATTTTTAATTATTCCACTCGATGAATCTTGGTGTTTTTTTGACAGATTCATATCAAAAACCATCGAAATAAAATTGTAATTTGTTTCCGCATATGACGGTCGTATCTGAAGGTTCAATATTGCACTAAAATTTTCTGCCTGAAATATGAAATACTTATAATTCACATTGGATTTGGATCGCTGGAGAATGAATCCAATTGGAAAAACGTTCTCAGAAAGTTTATTCCACATAAACGCCGTTCTCCAAATGGAAGAGTTCCTAAACAGATAAGTTCGAGGTGTACTGTGTTGAACCTCAAACCGATGGGCACCCACATCCGTAACGTATTTCTGATATGTACCGCTCTTGGTGGAATCAAATGTGTCAAGTCACTTGAACATTTTTCGTGAAAGTATCTGCAGGGTGTTTAATTAACATACGGCAAAAAAAACTGGATTTATTTCTTTGACTATTTCTTTTTTGTTCCGTATCTTCAAAAGAAAGCATTGAAAAACATCAAAGGACAGAATCTCCTTATGAGAGTCCAAGGAATAATCCCTTGAATTTTTGTCGCATGTTCAATAAACACCTTTTATGAGAGACGAATCTCCAACCTTTCTTCGATTTTCCAGACTATCAGGGTTGCAAATGATGTTTACGTCTTCAATCAGGCGGATGGCTGTTTTCTGAATGGAATCCAGCAGCTTCAGGGTATGTTTCTGGACGGATCTCCACACAAGAGAACAATATTCCAGAGAAGAGAGAAGGTCTGATCTGAGGTTGATAAAGCCTCAAAGGTTGCTGAGGTGTGTACAGTTGGTCTGCTTCTGGTTGGAGAAAACCGATGCCTGGGTTTTTAAGGCATTGAATTTATTTACTTTTCCTCCGATTCGACATGACTTCTAGATCCTCATTAAGATGCAACCTTCTGCTACCGGTGATGATGTGCCACCTGGAATCTAAATGCAATTCTGAAATGGATTTATATAAAAAAACGATAACAAAACAACTCTTCCCATATAGCGTGTTGAATTCAATGTACATGTTCTGTTTAAAAATTTGGAGAAACCACTCGAAATTATCGTTTCTCTCTGCAACTTCTTCGCCGGTGAAGCGACCCAATACAGAAAATTTTAATTTACTTTGATGTCTTTGTTTTCCTTCAGATTCATTCAAATCATTTAGAAACATTTTATTCTGCTATCTTCAAAAGTAGACATCGATATTGAAACTTTCCCAGTTGAACATGGCCTGATGACAAGTAAAATCAATAAAACAACTACTTTCATTCCCGAACAGCAAATAAATAGTGAAGAGTCCCTATTTCTCCATTCAGTAACACGCAATGAACTAATAAATCTTATTTCTAGTTTAAAAAACAATACTTCTGCTGGCCCTGATAAAGTACCTGTTTATTTAATAAAAAAATGTCACCAATACTTTCTTGATTCCCTATATCATATATTCAACCAATGTTTTGTAAAGGGCGTGATTCCAAATAACTTCAAAGAAGCCATCATAACGCCTTTTTTCAAATCCGGAAACAAAAAGTGTCTAAGAAATTATAGACCTTTGCGAAACTTTTTGAAAAATGCAAATAAATAGATTTTGTAAATTTTCTGGAAAATCATCAGATTCTATCACCTTGCCAATATGGATTCAGAGAAAATATGTCAACTGGAAACGACGTTTTTCACTTGGTGAATAAAATACCGAATGAAGCCAACGAAGAGAAAAAATATCTAGCGGTGTTCTTAGATTTGGCCAAAGTCTTCGACACTGTTAATCATGATATTTTGTTACAAAGGTTAGGAAATGTGGGAGTGAAGGGAAAGCCTCTAGAACTACTAGCTGATTATTTACAAGACCGAACCCAAAGGGTAAAAATAAACGACACTTATAGCCAGTGACAATCAGTCGCCATGTGTGTTCCCCAGGGCACTGTCATCGGTCCAATTCTATTTATAATATATATTGACAGCATTTACAACCTGGAGAACTTCGATGGTGATATTGTTTCATTTGCTGATGATACGGCATTGATTTTCTATGGTAACACATGGGACTCTACTTATGCAAAAGCACAAAATGGATTCAACATTATATTCTCGTGGCAGAATTTTAGTCTCCTGAGTCTAAATGTCGAGAAAACAAAATGATTAATCTTTTCATCAATAATAAGAAACCAACCACTAGAGGAAAACATTTTCATACATACTTCCAACTGCCAAACTCCTTTAATTTGTTCTTGTACACATATAAAGAAAACGGATACATTAAAATATCCGGGTGTGATACTTGACCAACATGTACGCTGGGACAAACATGTAGATTTTCTCGTGAAAAGACTTAGAAAACATACTTTTAAATTCTACCAACTCAGAGACATACTAAATCAGTTATAAGGTACTGTATTATTGTTGGGGTGGGTTGAATAAAACACACTTACATAATCTTCAAGTGATACAAAATACAATGCTTGAAATAGTATTGAAGAAAGATAGAAGACATCCAACTGATAGCTTACCTATATAAGGAGGCTAGTTTATTCAATATCAGAAAATTATACTACTATCACTGTGTAATATGGGCGTTGAACTCGCCTTCCACATATCTGACATACATACACGACACCCCAGCTACATCCGAGAAAACAATTAGTGTTCCTTTTTGTCAAAACGTATATACCCAAAGGTTTGTTACTTACTTTGGAACGAAACTTGTCAATCAAGTTCCCATTGAATCAAGAAATATAAAAAAATTAATGAACGCAAGAACACAATTAGATCCTTCATTGATCATAACTTTGGTTTCTTGAAAGAAATATTCGAATTGACTCAGGGAATCGTGTCTGATTTTTTTTTATTTATCTCACACCTGCCTCCTCTTCGCCTCATTGTATGGTTCAATACTTTTTCAGGTTGATCATCGCTTTCAATTTTTTGTTATTATTATAATATAACACAAGCTTTGCCTAGGCGTTTCCCAAGAACTGAACACCACCACTTATTTATTGTTATTTATTTATATTTAATTTTTTTTTATCTACTGTAATTATCATTGAAGATATAGTAACATGTATTATAGACAAGAATATGTATGTCAATTGAATGTTTGATTGAATACATTGAATGACTGATTGATTGATTGATTGAAATAGAAAATCATACATTACTTATATACAGTTCAAAAGGAATAACAAAATCATAACCTTCTAACAATATAACAACCTGAAAGATATATTAACATCTATTATAGACAAGAATATGTATGTGAATCGAATATATTTATCGATTGATTGAATAAATTGATCAATTGATCGATCGATCGATTGATTGAATGGTTGATTGAAATAAAAAATCATACATAACTTATATATAGTTTCAAAAGAATTCATAACCTTCTATCAATATAACAACCTGAAAGAAACTCATCGCCCTCTACCATAAGTTCCTCCATCTAGTGATTGCAGGAGATTATTCATTGTGTGCCCGGTGAAGAGATCATAAACCAGCTCATTTCTGCTCGTTATTTGTATTCAAACATCAATATGACATAAATTACCCAAGTTGACTCAAAGGAAATAACTGGCAGTGATATTCCAAAAAGTTATTAAATTTCGAAAAGATCCAACATTCATCTTCAGCACTGCAAGGAAATTATGCCTATCCATTGCGCCTGTAGGGAAAGCGAAATTACTCTTGATTGAGGGGTTGTTTAGACAGCCTTTGTTTTGGAAGTTGAATAAATGTAGTTTACTTTCCATTATTATACGTTGTCTTTGACATGGGGTTTGTTATGTCTGACAAGGAATGGATATACAAATGTAGTTTATTTTTCATTATTGTTCAGACGTGGAAGCACCCACGAACGTGTTCGTCGTGTTGCCGGAAGCAGTCAAGATTGCTGAATCCGTGACTCTCGTTCGTGAATGAGGTTGGAGTTGTTTTTTGAGTGCGTGTGTAATCCATGAAGAAGTATAAACAGGTTGGCTTGTTTTGAGACAAAATATAATAAAATACAGTCCGTGGTCAGAGTAATTTATTCTATGAGACGATAAAAAAATGCTTTATGGCTGCCTGGAAATTGTCTATAAAAGGACACTTCCAGCTTTGAATCATATCCTGCTATGCGTTGCTAGAAGTTTGCAAAAGGATATATATCGATATATCACAAACATTTTATTTTTTGTCGAAAGAACTGAATGAAATCCAAGAAATGATGAGATTCAAAGAGGTGGATGTGTGGCCTGCTTTCTATGTTGAGGCCTTCTATAAATGCGGAAAGGTGGAGAATATATTGATGATAAAAGTGTATTTCCCAAGAGACAAAACATTAAATTGGAAAAGACAAAAGAAAACATTCAATAAATATAAAACAAGTTCACATTCAAAGCTTCAGAATACAAAAACTCGCTGTTGAGAATCAATATTAAATTGATGGATGTAGCCATTACTACGTGGTAGGGGATCATGATGAAAAAAAGAGATTTGGAACTTTCTATGTTTTCAACTACTTTTATTTGCAACTAACGTCACTGCAGTTTCATCCTATAAGAACATTTTCAAACTTATATATCAAACTAACAATGGTTGATCAATGGTAGACCATATCACTTCCTTTGAAGTTCCAACAGCTTTCGATGTGTGCCTGAATCAGAACTACCTATAGTTAAACAACAAATTTCATAAATAGTCAGGTTAACCAATGGGATCACCCCTCAGTTCACTTTTAGCAGACATATTTATGAACAGCTTGGAGACCACTATAGTAGATTCCGACCTGGGTAAAAAACATATCCATTTTTGGTACAGATATGTAGACGATATTATCGCCTGTTTCAGAGGCAGGCCATCTGAACCAATTTATGACATTGATGAATAATCTCAATAGCAACATTGAGTTCACACTTGAAACAGAGATATAAAAACAGATATATTTCTTAGACCTGACCATTGCACACAATCAGAATATATTTGCGTTCAATGTTTTCACAAAAACTAGTAATACATACGTTACCATCCCAAGCGATTCTTTCCATCCAGTTAGTCATAAATTGGCAGCCTACAATTCAATGTTGCACAGAGCACTCTCAATGGCTTTGTATGCTAAAAATCAAGCTAAGGAAATTGATATATTTACATAGATAGGTCATAATAATGGTTTCAACGCAAATACTATCCAGAAGTTAGTCAGAAAATAAAGCAGTAAATTCACTTACAAATTAATATACCCTCAGGTTGAACAACCAGAAATCAAGAAATGAGCAACTCTAACATATTTTGGAAAAAGAACAGAGATAACTGCGAATTTCTTCAGAAAAAATAATGTAGAAATGGCATTTGGACCACATGCCAGTTTATCTGATTGGTTTCCTTTTCAATGCCAAAGATAAGGTGGACAAGTTGGAGAAATCTGGAGTTTATAAGCTTAACCCTTCAGTGGTCGCTAGAAGATTTGATTTATAAGTGATCGCTCGCGGTCAAAATGACCGCTGTGATTATTTGGTAATTCCATTAAACTTTATTAATGCAGTTTGATAAAAGGCTGTGGTTTATTTTAAACCAGTTTATTTCAATCAATATAAATGTGGAAAAAAGAAAGAAAATACTCAAAATTAATACAACAGAAAAATTTTTGCGAAAAATTATGTTACTATAAATAACATTTTTGTTTGCTTTGAATATTTTTCAAATTATCATACTACATTTATGCGACACTCTACACATACACAAGTTGTCTGTTCTCTACATATAAATTTACTACATTTGAAACAAGAAGTAGTGGTTTTACGATTTTTTTTCCCGATCGCAAAAACTGCATCTTTCCACTCTTTTGCTTTTTACTTCTTCCTGAATTTCGTTGGGCATGTTGCATATTTCTCTTCAGATGATCTTCAATCAGTGAAAATGCCAACTTCGTCAAAAATTTTCTTCGTACCATTTTTTGTTTCTCTGGATTGTTGGCTATATAAATCACTAAAGAATTAATTCCAGCGATATTTAAAATGGTATGA
>WOGN01001395.1:0-19454 GCA_015342105.1 Leptinotarsa texana
ACCAAAAACTCATTTTAGTATTGAGTGAATTACCGATGAATGTTGGGAAACAATCTAAGCCGCTCAAAGTTTGGCATTACAGATCAGCTGACTGGGGGAAACTTCAAAAATATTTTCGAAATTTCCCCTTGCTTGATGTTTGTTCCAGCTCTAGAAACCCATCAACTTGTACTTCTGAAGTCACGGAAGTTATTCTATCATCCATGGATGAATATATTCGTTTTTCAATGAAACGACCTATTGACGGCACACTTTGGTTCAACTAAAATTGCGAGCAAGCTTTCGCCTCCCAGTGCTAAAAACCGGACCAGGTTCGTTAATGCTCGCAACAGTTGCATGCAAACTTAGGATAAATGAACGCAAACAACTTCACAATCAGAGAATTAGGGATAAACTGCTCGCCAATCCCAACGAGCCTCTATCCTTCTGGTTTGTAGCTAAAGCTGTTAATCAGAACTATCCACAATTCCACCACTAATACAATCAGCTGGTTTAAATGCAACAACAGCGATAGAAAAAGCACACTCCACAGTGGACTTTCTGGAGAAGACACCACCCACTATTCCCACACAAGAGTCCACAATGCCGGACTTTACTTTTCGACAGCGTCTAG
Source organism: Leptinotarsa texana (assembly GCA_015342105.1). Taxonomy (NCBI): domain Eukaryota; kingdom Metazoa; phylum Arthropoda; class Insecta; order Coleoptera; family Chrysomelidae; genus Leptinotarsa; species Leptinotarsa texana. The sequence continues at coordinate 614 of WOGN01001395.1, forward strand.
TCAGACGAATTTTGAAACAGCTAAATATCAACAAGGCGTCTATACCTGATGAAGTGCTCGTCATCGTAAGCAAATGAACTCGCATCAGTATTTTGCAAACTTTTCAACGTGTCTTACAAGAAAGGGGTTTTCCCTTCTTGTTGGAAAATTGTTCGCGTTCAGCCTATGCCCAAAAAGAAAGAAAATTCTCTAAAATGACTATAGACAAGTTGCTTCGATATCAGTGATATAAAAAATCGTGGAAAAAATCGTAAACCACCATACCCTTGAATATTTGGATGGCTACAATATCTTGAGCGATCATCAATATGGCTTTCGGAAACAAAGATCAACACGCGACCTTCTATAGTATGTCGCCCATATTTGAAATAACGCCATCGAGAAACATGGAGAATCAAGAGCTGTTGTTCTTGATATTTCTAAGGCCTTCGACCGTGTGTGGCATGAGGGTTTGATGGCCAAACTTCGATGCCATGACTTGTCGGATCATTTTTGTGTATGTCCCTCCAGATTTCTGAGAGAACTTCTTCAATTGACGACTCGTTTATTTTGTGGAAATTCATGTTCACTGCTGAGGATACACTACAAAAACACACTTTTGTCTATTTTCCACGCTATTTATTCATTGTGACTAGTTTCGGCCATTACACCATTTTCAAAACTGTTTTGAACGAAAAATTCAGAGATATATTTTTGAAATTTTATCAACTCCTTCATCAATGAATCTTGTTTTAGGATATTTCTGATATCAAATATGACTCACCTAGATATGGCAATAACTTAGACGTATGAATTATCTAATTGTGAAAAAAAAGAAAATAAAAAATTATGCTCACATACAAGTATGCATAATGCAAATTATAGATTTTCCAGTGAGAATAACTATATTTATTTGAATTTTGTTATTCTGATTTCTTCGTCATACAGTGAAAGGGGTCAAGATATCAGATTCAGACAATGTTTCTGTAAAAAGGAATGAGTTTCAGTACTTTTTGATACAAACGCCAATGGGGTGATATCACTTGTCGCCAAGAGGGCGTAATCAACTTTTTATTCACACATAGTTTACTCTGATTACATATAGAGTTCGCAGGTTCACAGACTATCACAGTGTATAAATACAGGCACAAACTAGTTTTTCGTGATAATATGATCAATCAGCGGAGCACACACCGAAACACGTCTACTCGCCACGAATGCTCATACTCATTATTATTATGAATAATCAATTTGTTTATATAGTGCATTCTACTGTGATTCCCTTGTCCAATAGTATTGTTTTTTGTTCAAATGTGAATAAGTTATTCTTTTCACAAAAATAAGATATACCTCTCAACCCGGCATAATAATAAATTGCAGTAACCAGTTCCTTCACCAAATTACGTTCTTGAATTCTTGACAGTATACACTATGATAAATTGATGTATATATTTGGGAGTTGTCTGTTTTCACCTAGTCATTTGGTTAATTCCACTGCGACTTTTCTGTCCAAAAGTATTGTTTTCTGATCAAATGTGAATAAGCTACATTTCCCAAAAATGAGATATACCTTTAAATCTTCCATAATAAATCACAAACACCAGTTCTTTCGCCAAATTGCATCATTGAATTTTTGGTCCTTTTTAACTATGATAAATTAATACATATATTTGGAAGTTGTTCGTTCTCACCTAGTAACATGGTGACTTACACTGCGATTCCCCTGTTCAATAGTGTAGTTTTCCGATCAAATATGAATACTTCTGAATCCGCCATAATAATTGATCGCAATCACCGGTTCTTTCACTAAATTACAGATATATTACTTCCTTTTTCTCATGAGTCGAAAATTGTATTATTGAAGTAAGAATTATTCGCTCTTGACTTAATGAATAAGCTGGTGAATGCGTGACGGAAACTTCATGAAAAGGGTGATGAGGCGAAGCGAACGGAAGTTGAGGGGGAGGTATGAGTTAGTGAAGATCAAAAGAGAGAGAGAGAGAGAGTTACTTGTCGAATATTACTGTGAGAGCAAGAAGCAGAGAGAGGTGCGAACTCACATTTACGGTCCAGTAGGCTCTGAAGAATTGACGCAAACGATCATATGTTGCCACTAATTTCAGCAGGAGATTTCAATGTTAATTTCTCGTCCGAAGACAACTTTTAGTGAACTTTCTACAATATAAATTATAACTTCAAATGAATAATAACCGAATGAGCCTACCACAAGACATGGAAGGAACAACAATCGTTGCAGTTCCTCCAGATATCTTCCTATAAAAAAATATGTACCTCATAAGCCAATTGTTTTGGTTGCACAATCAACCACAATAATTCCACAATAATGTATCCGATAATGAAAATCATGAATAAAAATAAAAACCTATTCAGAAATGTTGTATGAAGAATGTATATTATAATATTCTACAACATTCAAATGAAGATCAGTGATTTCAAAAATGTTTTCGACTTGAAGGGAATTGAAGAATACAACTAAAGAAACAATTAGTTGTTTCTTCTAATTACCTATTTTGGTAAAAGAAATAAGATAGTGCTTTAGTAATTTGGCGGGAGCGCAGTTATTATGAATCTGTCTGTTCATCTGTGATTGACCTAGGGCTAGGGGTACTGAGTTATAAATATCCTCGAGTGTGATTCATCGGAGTCGTTACGGCTACTCGTCCACTGATTCAAGTATAGAATTATAGGAAAAATTCAAAAACTCCCAAAAATAGACAACAATTCGCTCCCACCAAAATTTAAAATTCTCAGTTCATCCAGCAAATTTCAAATTGTTGCAACTGCCCAAAATATCAAAACGGTGATATATTGATACCATAAGTTCATACAAATTAAATATTTTTTGCCTTGTTTCTCAACCTGAAAACATTTTTTGTTCAATCGTGACCTAGTTGGTAATAACTTGTGTTTGGAATTCCAATCTACTTTCATAGTTCAGAAGCTTGGCTTATTGTGCTAGTGATCGTCGTGGCTGTTATTGATCAAATATTGGAAATCCAAATATGAAGATGAGGAAGCTTGAACCAATAAATAATCAAAAAACTGGTAGATCCTTAACTTTTCCTCGGATCTCAAACTTGAAAATAAAAACATTTGCGCTCCCGCCAAAATTTCACACGAATATTTTCTCACGCCAAAATATGTCATTTTTTATCAGCAAAAAAATATTTATTCCAGAACACAATCAACACGATTTTTTATACAAATAAGCAGGAAGAATATGATAAACTATTTTTTCAGTTGACTAATTCAACTTCATCAAGTTGAAGTATGAAATCACACATAAACAAGTATCTAAACGTTGTAGAATATAACTAATATTACAATTTCTGACTCATAAAGAAAATAGAAATAACATGTCACTAACAATATTTACGAATCACTGATATCGCTGATCCCTGCTTCAGTTCACTAAAGTAAAGCGTTGCTTCTGTGGTCCCGATTTTTCAATTGATAACTATTGATGTATTCGACATAACAAAATTAATACATTTGTTCAATAAACAATATCATATTATTAAACACGGAATCCGCAATGAAATTCATCAAAGTAGTAGAGAGAAAGAAACAACTATATCCACTTACAGATATATGCAATAATTGAATGATACCCCGTAACCCTATATTTTTCAGATAGTAATTTGAAGCTATGATTTGGGAAATCAAATGATTGTGGTATATTATTCTGGCGGAATTGGAGGTATACATCTTTCTATGGAAATGAAATTTCAGTGGATGAAACAGAAATTAAAATTTACAAAAATACCTGGTTCTTTCACAATTGGTCTTCGAATAATTTTGAGAAATTCAGTTTTACAAGCAATAGAATAAAATCCGGCATGTAGTATTAACTATGTCTTCAGTATCAAGTTCATTGATTACTCAGATATCTGAATATGTACGCGAATTGCAGGTGGGTAATCTCATTCGAAAAAATCTATTTGAAATCTATTTTTTCGATGACGAGATGTCGGTAATCCTTAGAAGTGCAAGCTGAGGATTACCGAAGTACCATCTTCAAACGTTCGTTTCTTAGGAAGTTAAATAAAAATAAGTTACAGTATATTCCCAATTTATACTTTCAATATGTTGAATATTACCCCACATTCACTAAAATCTTGTTTTGTTGATCAAATTTTTCAATTTCAACCTTCTTTGAAGTGGGTTTGGTTTTCGGCATGCGAGTTATGAATAACCTCAGAATTTTCTTCTTGATTACTTCTATCAACATTAAACATAACTTAAGGTGTGATTAAGAAATACATAACCAATTACATAAGCAGTAGAGTTGTACTTCTATCAATTAAAATGTGGAATATTTTCCTTGATATTTATTTTCCACGGAAAGCAGTGTTCATTTTATAATATTTCATTGTATTTTGAAAAGATACATTATGTTGTTCCACATAATGCTCGAATCACAGAAAAAAAGCTGAAAAAAATTACCTCTTTTATTCAATTTCATTACTGACATTTCGAAAATACCTCATCAGCCGATATTCAATGCATCTGGATTAAAATACCCTGAATGAGTTATTTGATATTGATTTTAGTTTTCAAAGTGATAATCAGCTGGCTATTAGACACCTTTTCCAAAACAACACCCATATCAAAGATTCCGAATGGAAATAATATCCAAGTCAAAACGTATTTGAAAGGCATCTCTGGACCTGAAATATCCATGACAATTTGAAAATAAACAAAGTGGGAAAATAGAATATTTCATTTTCAAACACAATTCCACTATTTTGAATATTCAAACCGACCACAATTGAATGATACTGAGTGAAAGTGAATGAGTCTATTCGACCCTCCACCGCAACTCGCAAGGGTTTATTGTGGCTCACAACTATTCACCAAATAAACCCAGCTTCTTAACGAAGCCGATAAGTTTGTATGATGAGTGGTCTTTGAGGTCAGATGGTGACAGTACGGCTCTTCCGAAATCTAAAAACCTGATTCAGCCAATAGCGGGTCAGGCACAAAGTATATGCGCTGCTGTTTCACCGTTAATGAGATAGTCGTATAGTCAAGGTGCAAGATTACTACCTTGATACCTGCGACAACCTTTCCATATGAGGGTCAGCTACACCTAACGATGCCTTAGATTCAACCGGGCAGGGCTTTTTCACCTCTGGTTTGAGTGAATCATCACTTGAGCGCAAATATTTGCTAACCTGCTCATGAGGGTTTGTTTCTCCACCTGAAATAAATTCTCCGTACGCCGCTCAAGAATTTGATGCAAGCCGGTTTCAATAGGTACCCCGCTCTTGACGAGACGGCTCAGTCGTTTCCTGGCTGCACCACCAAACCTGTTTTTGGGTTCAGTTATTGGATCAGGAGTCAGAGAGTTGATGAGCTCTCAAAAATAGAAAATATAAAATGATAATTTTGAGCTCATTACTGAGCTCCAGAGTGGTCCAACGAAAAGTATGCACCTTGCTTTCCTCCGTTTTTTGTAACTTAACGCAAAAATGCTTGGACAATTCAATTCTGCTTTTGAAGGTGACACATTTTAGATGTATTTCTCTCCCTGTGCCTTCAACCCCCTAGCGAGGGTGAGTAACAACCCTAAAATTTTAAATGGAAAGTGGGATCAAGTCATATATCACTTGAAAGGGCACAAAATCATCTTTCAATGGCACCTGATTTGTTGTATTTCACTCAAACATGTAAGTATTCGATAAATCAGGTGACCTGGCAGGCCATTCGATTGGGCCTCTCCTTCCAATCCCCTGTCCAGGAAACCGGTCATCTAAAAATTCTCTTACCGTTGCAACATAGAGAGGTGGTACTCCATCTTACTGGAAATGAAGCAGATTATCATTATGATTTTGATCATTTTCATTATTTCTGTTATGAGAGAATCAATTGTATCTTCAAGCATGTTCAGGTACACCTCACCAGTTAAATTCTCAGGAATAAAAAGTGGCCCTACGATATGACTACCTAATATATCACACCAGACATTGATTTTTTGAGGGTACTGGGTATGGACCCCTCGGAATAAGTCTGGGTTACTGTCATCCCAGTAACGGCAATTATGCTTATTCACAGCTCAATTCAAAAAAAATGTACTCTCATCGGAAAAGCAAGTGTTGAATGATAGATGCGGATCATCAATTGGTAGCTGGCTCAGTTGTTCACAAAATTGCAGCCTTCTATCAATATCATTTCCATTGAGTTTCTGTACTGATTTAATTTTGTATGGATGAAATTTATAGGCTTTTAATATCCGTATTATGGACGAACGGGAGACATCTGAGTCTGCAGCAAGCTGACGGGTTCTTTGAGTATGATCCAATTCAACATGTCCCAAAACAGCGACTTCCACTGCTTCATTTCTGATCGGTTTCCGTGGCTGGTGTTTCACATTACAGACAGATCCGGTATCGACAAACTTTTGGACTAACTTGGCAACGCAGGAATCATTCACATTTTTCTCAATTTAACAATTTCAACTCGTTCAGGAATGGAATAAACCATTTTTACAGTAAAGTTGAAATAATTTCAACAGCAGCCAAACTGAATCAATGAACGTTTACCTAAATTCATTTTGTACACTTATCTGCTGTTGTTATTTGAACCAAAAAACGCACGAGAGGAATTGAGGAATGTAGTAGTGATAAAAATGCCGTTTTTTCCGCATTTTCATTAACTCCAAAAATATCATCGAGTAAAGGTTTTAGTTTTTTTTATAACTATTCAAGTGTATACAACCAATTAGGTATCATTGGAAACAGAATTTTGTGCCCTTTCAAATGATATATCACTTGACCCCACTTTCCACTAGGGGGTTGAAGGCACAGGTAGAAAAATACATCAAAAATGTGTCTTCCTCAAAAGCAAAATTGACCTGTCCGAGCATTTTTGCGTTAAGTTATAAAAAAAGGAGAAAAGCAAGGTGCTTACTTTTCGTTAGACCACTCTGTATAAAGACTCCTTCTGAGCCAGGAAAAAGCCTGTAACAATTTGATTCCACTATAAGCGGTATATATTAGAAATACGTAACGGATTGTGGATACCCATCGTTTCGAGGTTCAACTCAGTACACCCTGAACTTCACTGATCAAGAACTCTTTCATTTGGAGAACTGCGTTTATGTGAAATAAACTTTCTGATAACGTTTTACCAAATGGATTCAATCCTCAACGATTCAAATCCAATGTCAATCACACAGGCACCGCAACTTGAGCGTCTTGAGGAGTGCTCGTATTTTACCCTTGAAAAAAAAAACTTATTGTGTGGCTTGTTTTAAGATGGAATGAGGCTGGATCTAGCCCGTGTGAGTTTTCGAGCAGGTGGAACATGTTATTTGCTTTATGTTCCATTGGATATCGTGTTCTTGGGTGTTCGTAAAAAAGTGGAAACTTGATTGTTGACTGTGAATACTGTCCTTATGTCATCCCTATTCATAATGTGACTTACCTTGTCGAAAACTGTATGAATATAAGGAAGAAAAGTTTTTGGGTAGTCAATCAGGACAATGGGCAGTTTGTGATATGGGGTATTATAGGTTTACTGAAGTAATAGTCGTTTTAGTAAAGACAGATGTGAATTCGTTCAATTCCTTGGATCTGTTGTTGTTGTCAGTGACTCTGTTAGATCTGTATATAACAAAATTCAAAACGGCAATGAACTGGGCAGGATGATGACGGGACTTAGCATTGAGGTAGTGGTAGGTATGGGTTGTTTTTTGATAATTGTTGTGTGGAAAGGAATAGTTGGATTTTGTGTTTAGAATATCCAGAAATTGAAGTGAGTTGTCATTTTCGACTTGCATTGTGAACTTCAGGTCAGAGTGTAAGGATTTGGTGAAGGTTAGGAATATATGGAGATGAAGGCTTCCAAATCTATGACGCCATATAACAAAGACCTATTGAAGCCAACACAAAGGTTTGACATCAAACATGTCAATGAATCTGGTTCCTAAGTATTCCATGTGGATGTTTGCAAGGATTTGCTTGTAGAATTTGTCCTGGAAAAAATACTTGCAGTGGCTGATGAGGTTCACAGTTTCTTGGGAAATCATGTATTTCGTTTTAAGGAAGAGTAATGTTTCGGATAGTGGGATATTCGTAAAATGGAATACTACGCCAAAAGATAACTGTTTATTAAATATTGAAGCATTTCAGGATTTCAATGAAGTGATAAACTTTTCGGAAATATGATGAGGACTGTTCGGTTAGTACTTAGACTGAAGGTTAGTACTTGGCGTTTGGAAAAGACGTTTGTGGGGTATCGATTGGCATTGGCGATGGGACGAAGTGAAATGTTTGGTTTGTGCATTTTTGGAGAACCATCAAACTTTTTTATACCGCATGTTGTCTACCTGGCTTAGAACCGTTTTTCAGTCGATCACTATTCGCTTCTGGGAGATGCTATCGTATAGCTTTCAATTGGAAATCTCACATTGAAGTGTGTTTTTTGAATATGTTAAAGAAACATTAATGTAGAACATTTTGGCTTCCTGCTTCTTCATTAATACAAAGAATGGAAACTTTTAGAGGAAAAGGAAATATGCGACTTTTTCAGATACAAATCAGAAAAAAGCTACTTTTAAGTAAGTTCCTTGCATGCGGTTACTGAATCAAAAAGAATTTGGGAGATTGGCAATAAGTTAAATAATTTTGGAAAAGAAAGTTTTTGACTTTCTACTACTCCATCTTGATACAAAAAAAGATGTGGGAATCTTTCAAAGAAAGGAAGAAAGGAATCAATTTGGGAATGAGCATATCTATACATGGATGTGTAGATCATGCAAAGAAGTAACTTTCAGACACAAACTGGAAGAAAGTCCTCCTGTATAGAGAGATCTTTTTTTTTTCATCAAGATGGAGTGGTAGGAAGCCATAAACTTTCTTTCCAAAAAAATTAATCACTCCTAAAAATATAACCCCTCCAATTCAAATAATATTGTTTCTCATTTTTGTAAAAATATTGAATTAATTCGAAAAAAATATTGGAAAATCTTAATATCTTCATTGAAGATTTATGCATTTTATGCACTGGATATTAAACGATAAAGAGGAGATATCGAAAAAATGGGTATGAATACATTTCGAGACATCTTATTGTAATAGTCGAAGGACCTATTTTTGAGAATTCGGAATTTGTGGGAAAATAAATAACTCTTATTCTGATATCTATTTTGATATTTGGTATTCCATCAGCAATGTAAAATGTTTGGGCTCTTATTTCATCTAACTGCCTGTTGAAAATGAAAGCTACAAAGTAACAGAAAGCGATATTTCAATCGACGACAGACATGGAAGCTAGCCTTTACAATAAGTTTGAAATAATTTTATTATGAAAAAAAGAAGTTGCCTGGTAGTGTTTCCAACATCCTACTCAGAATTGTTATTGTTGAAGTGAAGTTTGCCCTGTATATTCATCAATTTATCATTAAATGTATCTGTCGCGATTTTATATGTTACTCGAAAAAACGTAAACTGGGAGGTATAGTGTCGATATCCCTATTAATAGATTCAAAATCAATCCTGGTTTGTATTCCTTTTTATTTGTTAAAGTTCAGCTCAGATCCTCAGTGAAATAAATTGAAACGGCAAAATAGTAATCGCATTAGTTAAGATGTCACTGGAGTTCAACATTTACTATTAAATGTATATAATATACAATGAAATATTTAATCAATGAATTTCCACGTATTTGAAGAACCTTAAAACAGAATATCACAAACAAACATCGCAGCAGGACAGACAGAATAGATTTTCAACAGATTTGTTCGTTCTTTCAATACATCCACAAGTGTTCCCATCCGATCTCAATTCTCAATTACACACGAAAAAAGTCAATTTCATCGTAAATGTGCTTCAGATTACTTCCCATAGATAAACCATCATTCTGTTCATGGTTTGTTTCGTGACAAGTTCTTGTTAGAGAAATAATGATGTTATTATACCATTAGAAAAGCCTTGAGGACAGATTATGTGATTTACCGAAATTTCTTTGTGGTTTTTTAGTATTTTGTGATTGATATGAGAACTGAAAAAAAAATGATTTTGTTTAAATTAGGTGAATTTAAACTAGTATGTTCTTATTTCAGGCAAGATTTGTGGAATGCATTGAATTGGGTACCTAGAATTCGGATTTGAAGTTTTGAAGGTTGATGCAACATGGAAACCAAAGCTCATAATGAGACATGAAAATAAAAAAGTAACAACATTCTGGAAAATTCGATAGAATGTTTTGGGTAATAGGTATGTGAAAAATTTCGGTGTATTAACTTGGAAATCAAATTAATATGTGTTTTTCACGAAGTAATGAGATAAATTGAAAAAATGTTAATATTAAAATAGGTCATATCATATGTTAATAAATATTAAGAGGGATCATATCATATTGAACTTAACTTTATTTCACTGATGATAATAATAATAATTAAATTTATTTTATTTATAATATACAATTTCGAGTATCCTATCACTATTACATTACTGAGAAAATAATAAAATGAGCAAGGCACCACGAAAGAAACTTCAAAAGAGTTCCTTGTGTGTGGTATAGCCAACCTATTGAAAATGGAATTGATATACAAAATTAGTTCAATTCATTCTTGGTGATGTAAACATAAAACAAACTATAATATTGAATCAACTCTTGCATATACAGTTGAATAGAGGAAAGAGAAAAAAATGAAAATAGACAAATAACCATGTGCGGAAAATTTCAAGCTGTCAATTTTGAAAATATTTGGCAACTTAACAATCAAGTGTAGTGTAATAATAATAATTAGATATAGGATTAAAATACTTTGTCTAATTTCCACTCACTTAATGTATTGATATTGATACGACCAAGGTTTCGGTTTTTACACCATTCTAGAGTTCTAGAACACTTGAGAAAGGTGTAAAAACCTTCGCCGAATTAATATCAATACATTAAATACATCATAATACATTAAATACATCAAGTGTTCTAGAGTGCTAGAACAGTGTTACTCATTCTTTTTGATTTCGCGACCCCTTAACGAGTTGAAAAATTCTGGCGACCCCTTATGTCATAGAAAGACAAAGAAATAATTTAATTTGTTCAAAAGGAACTGGAAAAAAGATATAAATATTGGAAAGAAAATACCTTCAACATTGATTCTTATTGGAAATCACAGTTTTCACTTAATTTCACAAAACTGAGTGTTCAGATTTCTATGAAAATGGTATCAATGGAAAGAGAAAATTTAATTGAATATTGTGTATCAATGAAACTCTAGATTCAGAGCTTGTAATGAGAGTAATTAATGAATAATTAGGAAAAAAGTGCTATATAACAGTGTTTGTACGATATTTTTTTAGAAAGCACTTGCGACTACGATATTGATTGTAAAAATGTATCGCTAGCGAAGGCGCTAAAGCTATGACTGGCAAAAATAGCAGACTCATTGCGAAATTAAAATCGAGAATGCCAAACGTGTCCTGGACACACTGTTTTCTTCATCCACAGGCTCTAGATGTCAAGATAATACCTTCTGATTTAAATAACGTGCTCAAGGAGGTGATAAAAATTGTGAATTGTATTAAAGGTAAAGCCTAGCACTATTCAGAATCGTTTGTGAAGATATGGGCTCGCTTCATCAAAATTTCCTTTATCAGGTGGCTATTCAAAGGAAAGGTATTGACAAGCGTTCTAGAAATAAGTGCTGAATTGTTAATGTTCTTTCAAGATCCAAAATCTGAATATTCCAATCGTTTTTTTGACCCTATTTGGCTCTTGCAATTAGCATTTTTGGTAGATCTTCTTAGTCACCTTGATAATTTGAACAGAAAAAAAAAATTAACAGCAAAACTCCGTTTGTCATCAAGTATTTGAGTCTTTTCTGAGTGTTCAGAAGATTGGGAAAGATAACGCAGCAGACCAAAGTTTTGTAGTAAGGGATCATATTCCTTGCATGATAAAGAGCTTGCATAATTTACAAGAGAAACTTTTGACATACTTTCCAGACTTACACTCTGAAGCTGACAATGGTCATATATGGATATTAATTTTTTTTTTGGGCAAGCCAATAGATCTGGCTGATGAAAATACTGGTATTTTTCGTTCATTATTGTTTCAAGCTTATTTAAAAAAATATTTTTAACGTTTTATTTCGATGTTCTTCAAAAGCGTGTTTTTTAGTTTTTCTAAATTCTATTTATTTTTGACTCACTATTCTATATAACCTGAATATCAAGAAAAGTAGCGACTGAAAAATATTGATGTGTTTTGAAAAATCTGTTGAACAATATAATTTTCAGTATGATATCTGTATAATATCTGTCTGTGAGTTTAATTGAATAGATCTTGATTTTTGAAAATGGAGACAAAATATTTTATTAGAATACGGTGCTTCGTATATAATGTTTGGCTCGGTCCTGATCGAATGTAATTAATTCGTGACATGAAGATGAGGTGAAACGAGACTTAGTCATTTTGAGATATGACTATCTGCAGCCTGTCATCACCGATCTGTTGAAATTTGTTTTTCCGTTAATCAGTTGTCGATGCCCCACGAACGACAACTCTCAAAAGTAGAAATCCTATGAGAGCTAAGGATTACGAGTTCTTATCTTTCAACGGGCGATTTCCAGATTTTGTGTTAATTGTAATAGATCAGTTCCAACTGAGATGTCAGTTATGGAACAAGACCAAACTAATCTTCGCTTAACATTGTATCATATACACAAGCGATTCATGCATGATATGCAACTCGGTAGTGAATAGTCAAAAAAATTCAAATATCACTTTTGGGAAATGAAAATTTTTGGCTTTCTTCTTCTCCATCTTCATACGCTAATTTTCTTAAAAATCTATAATCCTCCCAATTCAATCAAATGAATTCAGTACTAACATATAAATTGTCAGGAATATTTATGAAAACATATATTGCCTCCAAGGTTCAGAAGAAGCTGTAGGGAAATTATTATTGCCAGGTTTTTAACAGATTTTTTCAACAGGTGTGAGATTCAGGGACCGACCTTACTTGATTACAGGAATTAGATAAATAATATTTGACAATATCACAGCTCCACAGATGAGGATTACAGTTATTTAGCTTCAGTCACCAGAGAGCAATTCTTCGAATCATGCGGCTTGCGTGATCCTATTGTCGAAGATGGCTTTCAAAGACATATCAGAAAAACAGATCTTACGGTATTCATGTGCAAATGAAGCAAGGTGTCAGTTTAGCGATTTCTTCTGTTAGAATATGTCTCTAATATTATATTACGTTCCTTAAAACTTGAGTTTGAATTCGGTTTCTAGAAACGAATTCGTAGCAACACATATGTTACGTCATTTTCCAATGCCCAGAACCTGATGTACCTTCCAAAATCCACCATTTGAATTGATGGAACATGTTCTTATGAACCCAAAACAGATGTCCGAATTTTAAGATAAACTTCAGGGATCTCACTCTCCAAATTCCAGGAATAATGATACCGAAGTCTAATAATATGAATACAAAGCCGATATATAAAACAAAAATTGTGAACCACTTTCAAACTGACATGCTGATTCTTATCCATGTTGAAAATTTATGATTGTTTCGGAAATATGAAGATACTTGGATCTTCAATATATGGAATAAATTCAAGAACATAACTGAGAAAATGTGTCTGTTGTTCCCAGGCCGTAAAAAAATACGATAAAATTACAGTAACAAACTATAAAGTCTCCTGCCTTTTCCTGATATCTGCCATCTTGCTTGTGACTCATTATTAAATAACAGCATAATCTTCACATTTCTATATCTTCCATATGGATATAACGCATCACATATGCCGCGCACAGCATCAAATTGATTTAAATTTTCTCTGAAGAGCTGCCGTGTTACACCCATCGAGAATCAAGCAAAGTGGACAGGTAACAAGTGCACGGTAGCGACTTGTTAATGTTTTTGAATTATCTTGGATCTTTCCTTGTAATAAAAGCCAAGTGTCCAATAATTAACGGATAATGTTGGTACGGTGATTGTTTATTCGCATGCACTGCGTATCTCGCATGCAGAATGTGTCTACTTATTTATGGAGTGATAGCTGTTATTTTCCTTGTCTGCCCAGAATATCTATATTAGCGTAATGTTATGGTAATAGATTCGAAGCCGTCTGAACTGATGAGCTTTCTTTCTAAGATTTGTATTACTGGTTGGGAAAGGAAATGGACCATTACTAAATTCATTTCAATATGTTTTATAATACTGCCATTTCTGAGGTTTCAAAACTTATTGTATTGAATAGTAATATTATGGAGTTTGCAACAGACTCAACAAACTCTCGTATATATATTTTCTTCAGAATACATTTCACTAGTAGGTAACATTACGCTCAATAACTTTTAAAAAAGGGTGTTGATAAAAAATTGTGTGACAAGTGACTGACGAGTAAATGATAGATGCTGGTGCTACCGACATCGCGTGGTGAGATACCATTGCAACGGCTTGGGTAGTTGCTTTCGGGCTAACGTTTCGTTGCTGTGCCGTTGTTTTCGGTTTCAAGGGTGGGAATATAGGAAAAAATTGCATGATGGCATTCCTAGGGAGGTAAAATAGCTCTCCAATCGGATCTCCCGGTGTGGGCTAATTCGAGGGCATCATCCTGGAGAAGTTTTTCGAAAACCACTATTTCAGATAGTCAGCAGGGTTCGTCTAATATCAGCCCAGAGGGAAATATTATGGTAACTGCAGTCACTAAGAGGTCCACTAGCAACTTCAAAATCAATTTCTGCATTCAGAGGACTCAACTTAAATATAAACTTAGTGTACCAACATCTGCAAACAAATAGTCCTCATATTCTTGCACTATAGAAATCAAAGTCAGTGCTTCAAAAAACCCCGTCAGTTTTCTACATCCCTGCTAATATTTCAACACCCAATGGGGAATGTTCCTTCTGATGGAAATCAAGTAGTTTTCATAAAAGAACTCTAAAACAACGCATTTTAAACTCATCATTTCAACTTATTTCTTTAAGAAATTATTTAAATACTTAAAAAAGAGGAATGAAATGATACATTCAACATTTAAAGGGATTCGTTTCTATTCCACCATTTGGCAACATCGGTTATAGCTAATAAAGGATAGTGAATCTGTTACCTGTATGAGCTATTTTACCTGAAAGCTATTTTACGTCTAGTGAAAACTACTTGATAGTATACATGTTACTTTCAGGCTAACCTGCTTCTTTAGAGGATGGGTTCCTTCGCAGAACACGGGACATTCAACACAAAATGTTCGAAAGACTTGTAAAGATGTTGAAAGAAAAGCGAGGTTCGATAAAAGAAAATTATCTCAAGTAAGTGGTGTTGTTTCAGGTGAAATACTTATGTATTAACATGATTTTGAAATGTACCTATTTTGTTGACAGAATGAGCCCGTCTTATGGATGGATATTGACTTTAATAATGATGAACCTAGAGATGGACAAGAAATAGGCATTTTGAAACGGACTGATTTAACTATGGAAGGAATGGCTCTGAAATTTGAACCGACTGAAAAGACTATTATATAAATTGTATTTTGAGTGTTGTAATATAGAAACTCTCATTCTATATTCTTCATGAATGTATCAATTAAAAGTCGATATTCATGGTACACAGCACATTTATTAAATAAAAACATAGACAATAAACATATCACAAGAAAACTCAAAACAGAGATTTTCATACAAAACAAATTCAACAATTCAAAATATTTTCAATCGACTCTGCCGTTACTTGATGGAAATCCATAGTAATTGTAAACTCACAATCCATTTCATGTTCTGGTAAAATTGGGAACGCCTGTGTCATGGATGACATTGGCCACACAACTTCTATATCTGTGCATGACATGTATATACGCTTCCATCTTTTGCTATGATGCACCAAACATCTAAAGGCTTCGCATTTACTTTCTGTGAATGCTTGACCTGGAAAAAAGTTATTTAGATTGATATCTACTGTAAGAATCACTCTGGGATTTTCAAATGAAAAATTTATTCATTCTCTTGATCAACAAAGAAGACAATGAACACAACAAGTCACAGGTATATCTGTTTGTGGATACACACAGTTTCACGTGTATCGCTTCTTAGATGAATTAACTATACCGTTAGGAAATCAGAAAGTAAGCATACTGCTAGATTAGAAAAACTCACCTGTCCAACTGGAATGTATGAATTGTTCTCAATCTATATTCCCACATTCACAACAGCCTGATTCAAAAGATTTATAGAACTCCAAACCTTTATATGCCTATATCTATACATGCGAATAAAAACTGTGGGTAAAAACCAAATACGAAGCAATATCCACATATGTAACTGAAGGAACACTATCAATTGAATCTCAACTTCATTATATATCTGTAACACAATGATAAAAATGTAAACAATGATGGCGTATTTTTTCGAACATACCGTTTAGCAACGTCTCTGCTGTTCAGCAATAGTGATTTCAAGTATTCACTTTCCATTTTGATTGAATTTGAACAACACAAAAACTCCAAAAATGTGAAAAAACACTCCACAATAGCGAGTGACACCAAACCCAATGATACTCTTATGACAATAATTAGATTGTTTGCCCTACGCCGCCATATTGGGTGACGTGATTTGGATTGCGCTATCGCTATCCAAGTATTTTCACTCACCAACTTGGCTTCAATTCTAACTGACCAACATAAACTACCTACCAACATAAAAACATTAAAAAGTTGGTAATGGAATGTACCCCGCGAAATTTGAATACTCCCCTTATTTTTTAAATAGTCCCCGTACTTAGTACTCAGTACAAATATCCCTCCTTTCACAGGTAGCAAGACTATTTGCCGACGCAGGACACATCTGCTTATGCAGTTTCATCTCCCCTCAAGCCTCAGATCGTGAGATGGCTAGAAAAATCCATGAAAATAGCGGTCTTCCTTTCTTCGAGGTCTTTGTTGATACTCCTTTGAATGTTTGCGAAGAGCGAGATATCAAGGGCCTCTACAAGAAGGCTAGGCAAGGGCTCATCAAAGGATTCACTGGCATCGATCAAGAGTACCAAAAACCAGAGCATCCGGAATTGGTCCTGAAAACTGTCAGCGCATCCATAGCGGAGTCCGTCGAATTAGTTCTGGAGATGCTGACAGAAAACGTAAATATATCTGGAAAGTTTCCATATCTCAGATTTTATGAATTAATTTTTGATAACTGATACAATTTACTGCAAGATTTTCGCTAAGAGGATGTTACAATAACTTCTGCATGTGTTTATCGCTTCCTCAAGCGATAATGTTGAATAACTTATAATATGATACTCTCCAGTTCAATGAGGTAATTAATTAGTTCATATACAAAAACATAATTTAAATATAAATATAAATATAAAAATAAATATACAAGTACAAATACAAATCCAAAATGCGGATTACAAATACAAAACACATATACGAAATATAAATACAAATTCAAAATTCGAATATGCAACTTTAAATACTATATACGAAATAAAAATAGAAAATACAACTTCACATACAAAATACAGATAATGAATACGATTACTAATACAATACAACATATAAATACATTCATAGCCTACATTGAAAGCCTACATTCCTATATACATACAAATATATATACATACAAATACGAATCTAAAATAAAAATACAACAACCAAATACAACATATGAAGACAACTCACAAAGTTATATACTCATTCAATTACAGAAACCCCGTCACCCGCTTTTCGCTATACAATATAGCTTCCTCAAACGATCATTTTAAATAACATGATTCACAATCAACCAGATAATCAAATAATTCAACTACCTGAACAACCGTTGAATTCATGTTTCCATTCTGGAAGCTGTTTCTATGTTCTCTGATGCGTACATCAAAAGTTCTTCCAGTTTCTCCAATGTAATTCATCTGACAAAAACAGGTAGCTAGTTGCCTGATTGTTTGGAAATTCTAACATAAAGAGCTGTGAATTCGAAATGATATAACAATATTTTCAGGAAATAATCCCAAAATATCTGGACAGTACCCAAGTCAATGGAATATCTAATGGAGATTTGTTCTCCGGGAAGCATGATATTACTGTACCAGAATTATTTGTTCCTGAACATAAACTGAGAGAAGCCTCATTCGAAGCTGAAAAAAATCCGAAACTCGATATAGGAGTGGTGGATCTGCAGTGGATTCAAGTACTAAGTGAAGGGTGGGCATATCCTCTAAAAGGTTTCATGAGAGAAAACGAGTTATTACAGGTATGAGCATGTGAATTCTATTAAAGATTTCATCAATCATCGGATATTAAATCTTGCATCAATTTTTATGATGGAGACAGTGTTCATAACCCATAAAAATAGAGTTATTTATTCATTTATTTCATACACTATTCTACAGGATGAACCCAATTACAGAATAGGCAGTAACAGTGGCATTTAAAAATATGTACTTACATAATATAATTTGTGAATCTATATGAAAAAAATTAAAAACAGAACTGTCAGTAACTAAGAAATATATTTTTATTTGTATAATCTGGCAGTTGAATATAACTAGGACATGACTAACAGAATTAGAGGTATGGCACATTGTATAAATTTTTCATTATATTTGTACGCGGGGTGTTGAGATAAAATGTGACATTATTCCTAGATGACCGTCTAGGATCCCTAAAATTCAACATATGTGATCTTGATTAAAAAAAGAAATGAATAATATTTACGCCTTACCTCGAGATCACAAAAAATGTGACTTACAAGCGATTTATAATATGGTAATCCTACGTGCCTTCAAGTTTAAAAGACATATTTTAGGAAGCGCCTCTGTAGTTCTTCTAGTTGATTTATATGAACCGGATAGTAAGGACTCCACACGAGAGAT
>WOGN01001396.1:0-19452 GCA_015342105.1 Leptinotarsa texana
ATCACAGAATTAAATTGACAGTTATTTGATTTTCTCTTGATTGGTTTCCTAACAACGCTTTAAGTACAACAGCTCACCTGTTTGATTCAATTTAGGTAAATTTTATTAAAACAACGATGAAAATAAAAACACGGGGCGACTTCATTGATTCCAGTGGCGCATTTGCTTTTTCAGTTGCAGAGAAACCCGGAAAATTCTGCAGCACCACATCATCTGAAGATCTCAATCTACCCTCTCTTTTATAGAACAAAATGTAGGGTGTCTACAGAGTCTCCAATATATTCAATGCATCGCCAAAACACTTCGTGACACGACTATCGTCAAACTTAAACCAGTTCGTTTCGTCTTTGACCAAGGCGTAATAATGACCAAATTCAACACCAGAACCACAGTGAACAATGACTGTATGAATATTATAATAGTGGTCTGCTAGATTGAAATAGTTCATCTATTTCGAACCTTCCAAAAGTTTCTGGCTTCCGTCAGAGGCTGAGTCTTGTTTGAAGATCATCAGTGTTATTATTAAATTGACTGGTAACTTAGCTATACTTGTTTCCTTTTAACAGTCACTTAGTTTGGCGCATGTTTAGCAATACAGTCGATCATCGCCTGTTCTAGATGAAGTTCCAGAAAATCACATAAGTTTTCGCTACCTCTTGGACATTTTCTACAAAGTAAACAAGTGAGGATTTTTCCAGCAAAAGATTTACAAACACAATCCAGAGTGGTCAGGAGTATTGATTTTGCTTTTGTTTCGCTCACGAAGAGTATTCAACAAAAACCTCAAGAATTCGGAACAATCCTCTTGTTGTCCTGACGAGTATCTAGTGGACTTCAAAGACTCCACAAATTTCACAATGTTCATTAACTATCCATCCTTCCTGCTTTTACCATGTTGTCCTCGAATGCTATACTTCTCAAACGCATCCAGTCTTGAAATACAGCTTTTTTGTAGCAATAGTAGTCATTTTTTCAGCTTCTCTGGAATGGTGGCGAGCGTTGTTTAAAATGATTACACAATCCTCTCCTAGTTTCGGAACTGTATTCCTAAACCAATTCTCAAAAGATATTCCATCCATTTCGTCATGATAGTCGCCCGTTTCCTACGACCCGAAGGCCCACAAAGCATCGGAGATGGAACCAGTTTCGTTTCCTATATGACATACAATCAACCCTTTTTCTTTTCCTGAAAATAGAATCATTTTGGGCTAGTTGAAACAGAAGAAGAACGTTTCTTATCATACGAATAACGTACATACAATAAAAAATTATCTTTTTCACAAACATACTCGGTTTCTCAAGAATATAATAAGATGATTCATACCTGAAGGGTTCTTCATGCCAGTTGAGAGGCCATTTGAAAAGGCTTGTCTTGAAGGAGTTTTCGATTCATCATGCCAAATTTTCAAGTAAGTATGGCCTGCGCTCACCCACGTTTCATACAGGTAATAGATTTTATTTATTATTATTTTCATTCAGTATTGTCGCCGACACAATAGTATTTCTGGTTTCTCGAGCAACAAAATATTTCTCCTTTTTTTGTATTCAAAACTAAATTTTTTTATTAATTTGTAGAATCTTTTGAAATTTGACGAATCAGGATCATCGTTTACAACTTTCAGAACTGAATCTATTTCGTTTCTGAAAAAATTTTCTTTCGTGGGGGATGCGGTTTTGCAACCGAAAGAGAATGCTTTTGATTATATTCTCTCATAACTGCATTGACATTTGAAGGAAACACCCCAGCAACGTTTCCTACTTTTCTCACGATATCATCAACGGACAATGAAGGATTTACTTTAATTTAATTTTTGTGCATGATCATAATTACATTTTTCCCATCAATATGGTCGTATTTAGGTGGTAGGTAGTAGCTTTTTCAGCCGTATCAGTACTAAACATTGAAAAAATTTCAAACTATATAATACCATATATGTACACACCAAAGGCATTGAAACAAAACTAACCACTTCGATACTGTGGTCGATTGCAGTTGAACCTGATTGGCCAGCGTAAAAAGGCTTTTTTATTTTACCTAGTAGATAAAATGTGAGCGGTGATCATGCTTTGATCACGCATATATTGTTGTTTGGGTTGCTTCGTTTGTATGACGGATACAGTTTAGTTCACCATTGAATTCAAAACATTTTTCCAAATGGATTTCATCTGCAGCGATTCGAATCCAATGTGGACACCTACGTTCGCACAGGCACCGCTCTTAGAGCGTCTTGGGAATTTCTCCGTAGTGCTTGTATTTCATCCTTAAAAAAATACACATCATACGTTCGCTAACACTAGCGACGAGCTTAACACTAATTTGCATTTCAGAAAAGAATAACTTTTGTGGAATTGTTTTCTCTTCTACACGAGTAGGGTAGGGCGGGGCTAATAGTCCCAATTTTCACTCTAAGACCCATAAGTCATGAAATCGAGCACTTACTGTCAATAAATTCAATAAATAATGTTATATCGAATCTTATACAATTCAGCTTGACGCTCAAATAGTCGGAAGTGGGAATATTCAATTGATTTCCGAAAACTTTAACAACAAATGCAAAACGAAATTCTGTACTTTCCATTCCAATTACGGGGTTAAAAGTCCATATATCCTAATGGCTAGCTAATTAGGTATTTATGGTTAATTATTAGGGTAAATCAAAATGCATTACATATTTTAAAATCAATATCTAATAATACTTCTGTTTGTTAAAATATCAGTATAATCAACATAAATTTTTAATATTTTATTATAATCAACATGAAATTTCTGCCTAAAAACAATTAAACAGAAGGAAAAATGAATTATTTTAAGCAGTCACAAAATCAGTTTTATAATATAATGGCAGTACATAATTGTAAGTCTTAATTTATTTTAAGAATCTCTCTAATCTTCATCGCTAACGCAATAAAGACAGATAAAATTCAAACTTGAATTAAAACAGACACATCGCTCATGTGCCCAACCTTTGCAAATTGAACAATGAATCCACTGCTCTCCTGACTTGCTTTGTGAATAAGAGTCGCAGCATATAATGCAAAAACATTCTTCATCATCAAAAGAAAGTGACGGGCTATTCTCTTTTAAAATTATCTTCTTTACTGTCATTTTCTTATTACTTTCTTTAGTTTTTCTCATTTTACTTTTCTCTTGTTCTTTCTCTGTCTGATTTTTTTCTGGAGTGTCAGTTAAAATAGCCGCTTTGCGACGTTATTTTTTTTGTTTGAGGTTTTGCGAGGTCCGGCACAGGTAGAACGGCTATAGGCCACTATAGGGGAAAATGCTTCTTTAGATGTCGAAGGTTGAGGAGACATTGCTCTCGGTTGTTGTGTGATCGATTGTGCTGGCAGTTTTCTCAGTCTCATTTATAATCGGAGGTATATTTTCGGTGTTATTAACATCAATGGGACGACCTGTAACAATACTTGGAGCGTACTCTGCATCTGTGAATATTTCGCGATTAAATGGAGAAACACCCATAATATTAACAGGTGAAAGAGCCATGGGTAGAACAGTACGTACCAGTGACAGGATGTCATAAATAGACATGGTTTTTCCTGCATTATTTCTCATCCATGAATCTTGAGCCACAGACCATTTCTCTTCTGCCAAATCGAGAATCTTTACACACAAATGTGACGAATGATTATCCAGTAGATGAAGATTCGAGTTATCTTTTAAAGGTTTCACATGCCGGAGAAAATGTTGAATGAAGCAATAAAACTCTTCATCTGTCATACATCCACTTGGATTTGCTTTTCCGAGACAGTCTGGTGGACCATCACGAAGAAAGTGATCTTGATAATTTTTCCTCAGAAAACAAACATTGAAGGGATGTGGGAGACTGTAGCTGAGACTGCTCTCTTTCTCCAGATGTAACACAGCCAACGTTACGTTTACCTTTTGCCGCAACTGTTTTAGAAGGTTTTAATACAGTTGAAACCCTAGTTTCGCCTACATTCCAGATAGAAGAGACTGGAAATGTATACCTATCTATAACTTCAGCTAATTTGTCGAAAAAGTTTTGAACGTTGGTACGGTTGAATGAAGTAGCTCTACTGAGACTCGAAGCTTCGGGTTTAGGAAAAGCCAAAGGAGAGTTGCTTTTTGTCATCCAGTCTTTACTCGCCATTTTTTTTTCTTACCAGAAATCAAGTATAGTGATTGAGAACTTGATAGTACAATCGTATGCCAAGCGACGCATATCTTTAGGCTCCAATCCATGAAACCTTTGAGCAAGTATAAGCAAATAACTGCGTAAACACTTCTCTTGATCCAGAGTGAAAACTTGCCATGTAGGAACCTATCCAAAACATATGTTACCTGGGTATTTCTTCAATCGTGCAATGAACCTTTTAAGACAATTCCTGCAGATAACGTAATATTCCGCAGTTTGACATAGATTCTTTTCACCCTTATTGACTTCATCTGCAGCCAATTTGATAATATGTAGTGGTGTAGTTTCCCAACCCGTCTTTCTTTCATAATCACGCATCCTTCAAAAGAAAAAAACACTATTTATCAATCATGTCACTGCAATAAAACAAGACATCCCATCAGTATACTTCCTGTCCCATACCTACGTCCAGTGATTTGCAAGGTTATAAAATAAAAATGGTTAACAAGAAAAATATTTTATTACCATGCATCACTTATAGATATAATAAGAGTGCAATATGAACTTACCTCAATTTTTTCTATGCAGTCAATGTGGATCTATGAAAGAAACGAGGATAAACACTTTTTTTTACTTTTAGGCGCCAAAAAATTTCAATAACGTACTACTCGCATGATATTACGTGATGTCTAGCGGCTCGCGGCCACGTCATCACTCCCCGTACCAAATGACGTACATCGTTTGTTTCTAGCGTAGTTAGATACTGTGTATGTTGGGACTTCTTGCCCGCCGGACTTCTAGCCCCGCTCTACCCTACTTTTTTCAACCGTGCAAATTAATATTTTAGATGTTCATGAAAATTATCAAACAATTCGAGATTTATCTAAGTGTAGATAGTGAACGAGTTATATTTCTCAGAAATGTTTCAACCGGCTTGGTTTATCACGTAATGACTTGTTACTTTCTATTCCAGGACTAAGTAATATGCAAGAAAAAACTACTTCTAGTGGTGTAAATTATACTTTGAAACCGGTTGGTGAAACATTTCCAAAATTCACTGTAGACTCATTTTCAATTCCACGGATGTGTTCAGATATTCCTCAAGATTATATAAACATTTTCATTTTCTTATTCATCAAATTTGAACTCAGCCCTCCATAGATTTTTATCTTTAGAAAAACGCTCAATTGCCCAACCATCTATTTATTCAAAATACTGTGATCTAATTGATCAATTATAAAGTAATCACTACATGGAATTAATTTCTGAAAAATACTAACCTGAAAACTTCTATTACATTCCCCATCTTCTGCTAAACTTTCTCAAAGAGTTTCTTCAAATGATTTTCTTCTTATCGGTTCAATTTTAGAATTCATCAGATAGTTCATGTGATTTTGGTTAATGAAACTCATCAAAACTTTCAACGAATTTTGTTGGGGTTTTCCCCTCAATCCACCTTCGAACAAACGCAATAACAATAGTATGTAAATGCCGTAAGCAAATTTCATGAACGTTCCCGTCTTGACTGGGATGATTCTCCCCCGGTTGAAGTAACGGACCATTGGCTAACTTTAAGTAAATGAATAAAAACACTTTTGTCTAATTACCACTAATTGGTTTTATTTATACGACCGGTTTCGGGTTTTTTCCGGTCATATGAATACAATCAACTAGAGGAAATTATACAAAAGTGTTTTCATTCATTTCACTAAAGTGATCATGAATTACCACAAAATAAACAAGTCATCAAAACGGAACTCACATTTCTATTTGACATGAAAATCCCGTGGATTATATCACTAAGAAGTAATTTATGTTATTAAGAACTCCACGATTTTTGTGACGCATCCGAAAAAGCATATGCATCTGTCATTTATATAAGAGTCCCAAATAAATTTAAATGCAGAACGGTTATTGTGTTCGCTAGGTTGGAAAAAAAATAGATTCCGCGTTTGGAATCAACGGCTGCCGTATTACTTGCTGAGACAATGTCTTGCCTACATAAATGTATTATTTCAGTAAAGGATAACATTTATACACACTTTCTGTTGGTTAGACTCTACCACCGATTCAACTTGGATTCCCTTATCACCTTACAAGTAGAAAACTTCCTTCCTTTCTTTGGAAGATTTCCACATTTTTTGTATCATCATGAAGAAGTAGAAGATCAAAAACTTTCTTTCCCAGAAAACTTTTATTAGCAAAAGGGTATCAAAAATTCTAGAAATTATCGCTCCTACGTGTTTGAGATATATTCCTTCACAAGAAAATTCAGCAGATTGTGCCTCGGGAAGTGTTCTTCCTTCACAACTCTTAAACAATAGCTCTTGGTTGTGTCAGTCACAAAAAAATTGGCCACCGGACAAATCAGGTCCCGTTTAATCAAGAAAAGAAGCAGTTAAGGAAATATTTAAAATCATTGGCTGTGCCAATGACTTCATTTACAATTCAGAAAGCAGTCATTCTTCAAAAAGAGGTTATTTGAATATGTATAAAATTGATAACGCTCTACTTTAAAGTGTGGATCTTATCGATAATGAACGTTAGGTAGATATATTATCATCAATCATGAAAAATTGATTCCGAAGTCCTTCAGAAAGCTAAACTGTTTTTAGACTCGAAAACATTTTACGCGTAGGATCACAAAATATTTCATACGTAAAAGAACGCCTTCCCAACGCTCCTCATTTATCTTTCGAATAGAAAGATCCCGCCATGCTACCTTGTTAACACCGTTTTACTAATCATCTTAATGAATATTCACACAAAATATATCTGCATCTAGGTAATCAAACCCTATAATATTTAATATCACAGCGTTTTTGAATTCCATCACCAATGACGTGTTCATTTCGTTGAAAATGTTGGCGCCTCTCCCCAAAATCCTAAAAACCACCCATGGGGGATTTACCTACATTTTGCCTGAAATTGCCTGAAATGAGCCCTTTTCTTGTGTGGCCGTTGGTTATGCTGGAAAATTTAAGACAACTCTAGGTAAATTTCGAGGAGTTGAAAGCACAGAATTTTATTTATCTATCTTTATTCTGCCACAAAGGCTATGCATCTAGAATTAGCTACGGATATCTCAACTGATACATTTTTGGCAGTCTTTAGGCGTTTCATAGCGAAAAGGGGCCGTTGTTGTAAGCTTCTTTTCAGTTGTGGAACTAACTTTGTGGGAGCTAATGAAGAAGACATCCGATTATTTAAAAACTCAGCTATTGAATGGTTTTTCCTCTGCAGTCCCTTTTCTCATGGGACTGGCATAGGCAGGGGTGAAATCTGTAAAAACGCATTTGAAACGGGTCATTGGTTATGATCAAGTCATCATTTACGGGGAGCTATATACTGTATTAGTGCAAATTCAGTCTGTATTGAACTCGCGTCCATTATGTCCGATCAGTTCTGATTCGAGTGATTCATGTGTATTAAAGCCCGGCATTTCTCAAGTATTAAAACGCTCTCTAAGTTGCTAGATCTGGAAATCTGAAATTTAATTATCCCAACCGTTGATAACTGATCTTTAGAATGCAACAATATTTTTGAAAGAGATGGCGTACTGAATATCTTCATACGTTGCAACAAAAAGGAAGGTGGCTTGAATCTGCTTCTCCTGTTATTGTTGGAAGAATGCTAGTCATTGAAAATGAACTTTCTGGCACTTGAATGCAGTTTAGGGAGAATTGTTGAACTCCATCTGGGTATAGACAGTATTCCCAGAATTGCAACCGTTCCAACTACGGGCGGTGAGATTAAACGACCTCTGGTATAGCTATGTCTCTTACCGTCACCATTCAGATATTAAAAAATATATATGTATGTATTTTGGTGGACAGTCAATGTTCACGATTAGTATAAGTTTTCTATATTTAGATCCTTTATTTTGATTGTTCTGTCAATTTTTATTATTACTAGGAGTGATCAAAAGTGTTTTTCTTTCAATAATCGATATATTCATTCAAATGAACTAGCTGACTATCAGTTGAGGTGACTGACATCTACACCCCGCTACAAAAAGGCAGACACGAGATAAATGTGTTCGCCCCCAAAAATGAATTATCTCTTCAGAAAATTATGCAAACATTTTTGTTGCTGTTTCAACGGCTGTTGGATTTTGTCGAGAAACCGAATTCTGCAGAACCGTTAGGTTCTGCAGATGTCGATATCGTACTATTATACCATTTAAAACATAAATTTTGCCGCCAATAACTCTAGTTTTTCGTTGCCACTGTCAACATTTCGAGTGTTTTTGAGTAGGTATCTAATTCCGTTCTTTGATTGATTTTTTTCGATAGCAGAAAATGGAAAAACACGCAAAATAATTATAACCTATATGCTTCTCACCAACAAATTGAATATGCTAAACAGCTAAAACAACTTCGCCCATGCTCAGCTGTTAACGTTTCAACCCATATCGTGAGTTATTTACTTTCTTTTCTTTTTATTTCTGTTTTCAGGTGTTTATCACTCATTGATTAATTGTATTCATAATTTCAATATTCAATAATTATTCAATCAATTTTAAGTGTCTTTAGTTATTTCATTCAACGATTAGAAGAAACAATTTTCTCCACACGATTGACTTCCTGCAAATCAATCATCCCAGTGTCAAAATTTCCATATTCGGTGACTTCAATGTCCACAATATCGACTGGCTCAAATTTTCGAAAATCAACAACGAACGAAGTCGCGAAGCTAAGACTTTTGCAATAAGCAGCAGACTTACTCAGATTATAAATGAGCCAACCAGGATTCCTGACCGTGATGGACAATATGCTAGTCTTCTGGATCTTTGCCTAACAACTAATCCAAAACTTTACACAGTCAGCATAAGGTCCCCATTGGAATCATTTGCCCACAAACTCATTTCAGTTTTGAGTGAATCACCGATAAATGTTGGAAAACAATCTGAGCTACGCAAAGTTTGGCATTACAGATCAACTGAATGGGAGGATCTTCAATTCGTTTCAGCTCTACAGATCCATCAATTTGTCTTTTTATGCTAGCACGAAAGTTATTCTACCTTTCATGGATGCATATATCTCTTTTTCAATGAATCGACCTTCTAACGGCAAACCTTATTTCAATGAAAATTGCGAGCAAGCTGTAGCCTCCAAGAATCTCGCCTACCGAGAGTGACGCAAAAATTTCAGTGCCGAAAACAGAGCAAGGTTTGCTCGCAACAACTGAAGATTTAGGATCTACCATCCAAAGTTCGACTCGCAGTTTTTTTAAAATAATTCTCGCAATATTGTTCTTCTTTTGAGAATATTGTTTTGTGTGGAATTTCTTCCATTTTCTAAAATATAATTAAAGATTCATCAAGCATTTTATTCGATATTTCGCGTGCAATATTACAAACTACCTTCCGAGTTGCATATTTGCTTAAATTGATCGAACCCGTAACTATCCATCCTAACGCGGTTTCCTGTAATAACGGCCTATCTTTATCAAGTTTAATTTGATTTCGACCTACAAGTTCGTAAAATATGTTAGCACCCAGGAGAACATCAATTTGCAATGAACATTTATTGAACTCTGTGAAAGGATTTTTTTCAGTTATCGTAGATAAGGCCAAGAACGTCAACTCCTGTTCGACTGTCGCTTCAGATATTGTTTCTGTCCATGCGGGTTGCGTTTGAGGCGTCGAGTCTGATTCTGAATTATTGCGTTTACAGTGAACAGTTGTAGCTGTTGTGAAATACTGATTGTTTCTAATAAGGGCATCATTGACAACTCTCTTCCTCGATGAACTTTTATTTATTAATAATGGATAACCATAGTGATTGTATACAATAGTGGCCCACCATCGTGATGGCTGATTGACAACTGAACTCGCTGCCGTGTTGCCGCTTCTACTGAATACATGACAGCTGTTGGAGAAGGTGTCTCATTATTTGGCTGTCCTTTATTTTCTTATTGAAAACTGTTTGTACGTGTATGAGTCTTGAGTATGAGTTTTGTGTCTGATATCAGTCGTTATGAAGTAGCGTATTGTGGTTTGAGTTGCAACGTTTACAATTTCCTGATCTACAATCCGATGTAAAATGTCCGCGTCTAAGACAGTTGGTACACAATCTCAATCTCTGAACTTCATTGTATTTTTCTCTAATGGGCAGTTTGGCGAACTTGCCGCAATTATCAATGAAACGACTTGCTTTACAATACTGACATAATCTTTCATTTTTTTATCTGTTACTGAAAACGATTATTCCTTTGGTTTAACAGAGCATTTTGGCAAAATATATCCTCATTTTCTATTGTTAGAAGCCGTGAAAAATTTTTCATTTAAAAATTTACTGTGGGTATTGTGTCATTTTCGAGAGTACTTTCCCATTGGTAGATCAAGATCTTCAGATTATGTTGTGCTGCAGGTTTTTCCGGGTTTTCCTGCAGCTGAGAAAGCAAATGCGCTACTGGAATTGATGAAGTTGCCCTGGAGCGCCAATTAATTTATATTTCCCATTCACGATTTGTAAAATAGTCTAACTTTGATGTGATTAAGTTAATAATGAGAACATCCCATTTATCTGTTGAGATTATTATGAGTGATTCCCATGTTAATGAATAATTATTGTTCGAGATTTCTAGTGACTGTATTATTCGTGCTGCTTCATTTTGTAAACAAGATCGTAAATAATAGAATTTTTGTGTGTTACTCAAACTCGTGTTTTTATCTATCAATTGAGTTTCCTTAAAACACCAGGAGATTAATCGTGAGCAATTTGAGATTTCCCATTGGATCCGAAACGATTGAATTAGCATTAGGCATGCTGTTCGTATTCTGAGAATAATCAGTTGAATCTCTTTTTAAGTTCGCTTGCCAAGGGCACAAACAAGGGTAGCTATTGGGAATTGACGAGGTTGACAATGTTGCCATTTTCCTTTGGTACAATAAAAGGAATACAAAATGAACCAGAAAACTTTTGATGTTTTAGAAAGATCGGAGCAAACCTTCTTTGTAGTATTGTTCTCATGTATAGAGCTCCGCCCTCAAACATACCCTGAAGCTGCTGGATTCCGTCAAGAAAAGAGCCATTGTCCTCCTAAACGGTTTCGTTCGTTTGGGTTTGGGAGGCACTCATAGTCCAGCCGGGTACACTGGACGTCGTTTTTCCCAAAAACCACACTCGTAGGTGTAGACGGAGGCATGTTCAGCAACGCAGAACCCGCCGTTCAATCCGAAAACCGTTACACTTAGTCGAGACGGTCAGTAGGCCTCCCTCAGGGACTTCTAGAATCAGCTCCTGACTGGGCTCGACGAGAGGTTGTTTGGTTGCTCTGACTAGTTGGTTATACCAGTTCATCTGCTGAATTAACTGGCCACGTTGCTGGAACGAGAAGGGAGTCTTTTAGGTGCACTGGCCCCGCCATGAAGCCACCCCCAAGCCTCCCTCGGCTTCGAGGTGACCCCCTGGCCTTCCTCCACCCCCTAACTCATCCGTTAGGACGCCAGTTCTGGACTCCCCTCGGACAGTGTGCGCGCCTGTGTGCACAACGTCCTGCTCTTCCCAGGAACCACTACGAGTTTTCGCTTGGAGGCATCTCGACGCCTGGCGTCGGACGTTCATATCTGCGTCAAATCCGTCTGCTCCGGTTTCGTGTTTTACGCCCGCCGGCAAATCGTCACTGAAAATTCCCTCGTTGTACAGAGTGACTGGCTTAGGTGTCTCCAAATAAGGGGTCACCACCTCTCTTTGTCTGATAATAGTAGTATTTTCAGACAGAATTGTCTCTGGAGGGTATCCAACTCTCTCCCTGTAAATTTCTTTGCAATTTACCTTTTCTCCGGCAAATGCGTTTCGTCGATTCGCCGATCTTGGCATATCGGGTTTCCTTGTGGCACTCATCATTGCGCGGAGCCCTAATTAGGGCACGCTTTGTGTCTTGGCATCTCTCCTGTTCTCGGAAAACATCTCCTGATGTTTCCTGACGTTGGTTTCCTCCTGGAAACTCTTCTCATTTTCCTCTTGGAAAATGCTGTTTTGTTGGCTTTGTGGAGTTTTAAATTCCCTAATGCGATTCAGTGAAGATTGAATTTCCGAAGTTTTTCCACGATTTGAGAAAGTAATCCTTTCTAACATTCCGTTTGTTCGATCTAATGGACTTATAACAGAACCGATAGTGCCTGGGATTTGTCGCTCTGCGATCACGGACGAGGTACTTGTGTCCTCGTCGGCAAAAATATTACGGTTAGCAAGAGACAACCTCAGACTAGCTATCTCAGCTGGTGTTCTCGGAATACTGAGTCTCGTGAATATAGATACCATTGGATTCCTCGTCTCTGTGTTGAAGTCGCCATAGAACGACTAAAGTTGTCTGATATTGGAATAAGTCGGTCAAAATGTGTGACCTCGCGATTTGGCACTATCGTATCCCTTGTCTTCTTATTCGGTTTGAAAAAGTTCCCTATAATGACTCTGGTTTGGAAATAGACAGAGGGAAGGATTTACGGAAGGCTAAAATTTTAAGTTCACTCTTTTTCGCGAAATTCATCTTCCCCTAAACAAGCTCTACTGAGTGAACTGAACTAATAATTTAGGAACACGGAACCTAACTGTTGAACTGCACCCTAGGATGAGGGCCGCTCGCAGGATAATGAATAAAAGGTATCGATGTCCTGGTAAGGTCCCAACGGTTAAGTTGAGTCGAAAGTCCGAAGACTGATCTAATGATGTCTTGACCCTCTCGATACACCTCGACCAGTTAAAACAGCAAGGTTAGCCGGGTGACTGAGAGCAACTTCAGTAGGGACCTACTCTTCCTTCGTAGGGTTTTTGGGCTAAGTAGGACCCAGCACAGACTAAGGTATGGTTGAGTAATCCAAAGAAATTTAAAAACCAATCCTCTATGCTCCTGTAAATCTCAAGCGGGTCCTGAAAAGAACCAGGATTTCCAAGAAAATCCTCCTCAAAAATCCTTCAACAACTCTTAATCGCAATTTGTCTCTTTAATAGCTCTGAAAAGAACCAGAGACTCGAATTCTTTTGACAAAATTCAACTAACAGAGAATCTTTCTCCTTTCAGTTCTGATAAGAACAAGGGAAAATAAACGAATTTTTTTAGTTCTGATAAGAACTAGCAAGTATCAACGAATTCTTTTAGCTCTGATAAGAACTATAGAATATAAGCGAATCCTTTGAAATATTTCAGAAGAATATCTAAAAATTCACTGCTCAAATCTCCTTCGAATAATCGCCAATAATAATTTAGAAAAATATCTCAATCGCCAGCCAAATATCGCAAAAATCGTTTGTAGACGTCTTTTCACATATCAATCGTGTAACGTGCTCTCAACTTGAAAAGTATCTGAACTTCCTCAGGTCATCTTGTTTTCAGGCGAGTTTGGATATTGAATCCCTGACTCTTTCATCGTGATTTGTTCGAGCTAGCGGGTCTTTGGCTTTGGAGGTGGTCTTTTTGTTCTCAAGATGCTCCGGGCATACTTGGTAATTAGCTGGGTGTTCCCCTTTACAATTAAATCATTTTACTGGAGCTTGTTTTGGCTTTTTACACTCAACCGTCATGTAGCGGCCGGCACATCTTAAACACGCTGGGATTGCTTTGCAGTTTTTCTGCGAGTGCCCAAATTTCTGACAGCGGTAGCACTGCCCCACTGTTAGTCGCGGTCTCTGAGGCTCGCTCTTCACTCTGACATTCAGAATTTCCCTGACGTCGTATATATGGTT
Organism: Leptinotarsa texana; assembly: GCA_015342105.1. Classification (NCBI taxonomy): domain Eukaryota; kingdom Metazoa; phylum Arthropoda; class Insecta; order Coleoptera; family Chrysomelidae; genus Leptinotarsa; species Leptinotarsa texana. The sequence continues at coordinate 13,805 of WOGN01001396.1, forward strand.
CTGCTTTCTGGAGACTAGAACCAATACGAACAGGAGTGGCTTTTTATTTTGTTTCTTTAGCCTGGCAACTAATATGGTGTTGAAGCCTTTGGCTTTCAGGTCGTCTTTGATTTTGTCAATTTCAAGGAATTCAGGAACGCTTCAAAACACAACTTTTACTGATTTTACTTCCTGCATTATGTAAATGTGGTGCAGGATGTTCTCTTTGTCTAGTACTTTGATCATTTTCCTGAAGTCATCCGGGCTAGCGGATTGGACTTCAACTCCGTCGTTAGTGTTTATCACTTTAGTGAATTTTATATTCTCCCGTGCGGCTATTTCATTAAGCTTGGCTCACTTATCTTTTTGTCTAATTGTGATAGGTGGTGGTCTGATTGTTTTTGGGCCAGTTGCATGTGCTGTTTTAGGCATCACAGCCGCTTCATCTTCTACTTCAGTTTCCATATCTTCGGATGGAAGGTTATCTTCAGATTTCTGAGGTTTTGGAGACTCGTTGGATGTCTAATTGTCTCTGTTTTCAGGGTAGTCAGACCTGAGTTTCTTAGATTTTCTAGGCGGCATTTCGTGCCTGCGTTTTAATCTTGTTGTTCATTTGTAGTTGTTTTTTGAGAGATTCTGTCTCCGCTGGGCGTTTTTTGTTAAGAGTCGCCTCTTCTTCTAGGCTTTATTCGGAGGAATAGCCTGACATATCATCTGGTATTTCATCATAACCGCAGCCTTATTTTTGTTCTACTTTCTGCCTTCTTTTACGCATTAATATGTGCGTGGAAACGAGTTCTTGGGGGGAGACTTCGTATAAAACTAATAACACTATTGATATTGACAACAAAAGTATCAATTATTTCATCCATTCTAACATGTTACTTTTTCGAATGCTCGAGAACAACTCTGAACTTCGAATGGATTTTACATTATCCATATATTTATCCATTCTTGGACGAACTCTGTTCGGCCAATCGTATCGCTCAAAAATCACGTTCTGCTTCGGTCGACCAAAAAATCAATTATCATCCGTTACCTTCCAGCCAATCAGACGTTAGCTAGTCAGTGGAATTTTTGGCACCAGGACTTTTTTTCGATCGATAATTCTCGAAAATATTCGGAAATTGCAAAAATTTGTCAAAAATTTTTATTTCATTTTCGAGTAATATGCATCGATCTGAATCGAAAAGTCAAATAACATTTTTCGATATTTTTCATTCCTTCTGGCTGTGAAATGCGTTTGAAAGTGTGATATTTTTCTTTTTCAAATCTAAGCACGATTTCCCTAACTAAACGACTGAAAAATTCTTTTTTAGAAAAATCAACTTTTTTCCTGTTTAAAGAAATGGCGAAGGCTACATTCTTGTAAAAGATTTCTCTGACACATAGGGAATGATGTTCCAAATCTTAATATCCATAAACTTAGCTGAAATATCATAGAAAAACATATTTTTCCAAGTTTCGAGTTGTGCTTTCAAAGTGAGCAGAGCTCGCACTCAGGCTCGGGAAACAAAACCAACTAGTTTTGTTTCACGACACTATCAATTAGAGACCCGAACATCACTTGCAACCTTGATAGTCTGGAACATCGAAGAAAGGTTGGAGATTTGTTTTCTCACGGGAAGTGTTCAAGTGACTTGGCACTATTGATTCCACCAAGAACGGTACATATCAGAAATACGCAACGGACTGTGGCTACTCATCGTTTCGACGTTCAACTCAGTACACCTCGAATTTTACTTTTCGAAAAGTTTTTCATTTGAAGAACTCTGTTTATGTGGAATAAACTTCCTGAGAACTTTTTTTACAAATGGATTTAATATTCAGCGATTCAAATCCAATGTGAATCACTTCATTCGCATAGGCACCGCTCTAAGAGCAGCTTAAGGATTTTGCTGTAGTGCTTGTGTTTTGTCCTTGAAAAAAAACGCCATATGCGTTATCATTATGATATTTTTATCATTATTATCACCAATTTATCATTAATATTATATTTTTGAAGAAAGCTTTTTTTTCAGTTTGTGTCTGAAAGTTACTTTTATTTGAATGTGGTTAACAAAAAGTTGACAGAAAGTTACTCCTTTGCATGAATAAATGATCTACAAATCTTCGTATAGAGTTATTTTTTTGAAATTGATTGCTTTTTTCCTTTATTTGGAAGATTCTTAGATTTTTTTGAATAAAGAAAACCAAAACCTTTTCTTCCATGCTTTGTTCCCATGTTTTCTCCCATTGTTATAAAAATGTATCAATCAAAAAATGATTTACAAATGGAATGCAAACTTTATCAAATAACTCTCTATAATTCGAATTTCGAAAAACAACAAAAACTGTTTCAATATGAGAAATTTATTCCATATTGACTGGACATTCAATTTATTCATCAACTAATTCAATTTTGAAATCAATTTATTCTTATACAATATTGATATAAGTATATTGATGTTGATTGTTATTTTTATATGACAAAAAGTAAAAGCATGAAGTTCCAACATACAATATGACACCATTGAAGTTTGGAACAATTACGGGAAACAAAAGCAGTTTAGTGCGTTGATATGTCGATGCATATTCGAAAATTCCATTTGTGGCCAAATATAATTAAAACTCCTCTATATGAATAGGTAGTGGTCGAGGTACGATTGAATATTTCATTTGCATATTCACAAAAGTGTTTTGAACAATGACTCAATTAACATAGGTTGATAAGTTACTTCATTTTAGGCACGCACAATAGTACCAGATATGTTTTCCTTGGCATATACTTCCAGTTTACTAGCAATTGTTTTTCTGTTACTAAAAATTTACACAAAAGTTAAAACCTCCTGGTGTAAAAGTAAGGTGTGTCTTATTGGAAAAACTGTTATCGTTACCGGAGCAAACACAGGTAAGATGATTGTTGTCATTTGAAAGAAATAAATGTATGATAGACTAGTTTGAATGGTAAATAGTACCTATTAGTGGCTTCAACGAATACGTCAAATAGGCAATATACGGATATCTTCAGAAACCTCTCTCATTATGAAGATCGTATTTTCAAATGTTCATTTCTTTATATTGGGTTCAATGAAAAGCTATCGGATTTTGAATTTAATCATGAATATTATTCAAAGAATATGTAAATTTGAATGAGAATATTCAGTTTTACGAAAATTTTTATCAAAAAAACTCTTCGTTTATTGAAATAAATATTTCGAAATCAAATCTCGATATCATCTCTCCCAAAGAACCTACACAGTAAGTTCTGGTAAATGTCTGTCGGAAAACAACTACACAGCTAATGTCACGATGGACATTGAATTATATCCTACGAGGTAACCTCGACTTATACAGGGAAAACTGAAAATGCTGATTTTACGGACAATAAAAAAATTCAAAAAGAAAGTTTCATTGTATTCGAAAAGCCATCATCATTTTTTTTTCAAATATGGACCTGCTTCTTTCATCACAGATACTGATGAAGCAGTAAAATCATAATTCAATGGTATATCACTCTTGATATTTTTATACTGTTTCGTCCAAAATAACTAACATTATCTGTGACAAAAATTTATTATCAGGGTCCTGTGATTAATTCTTTCAAAACTTATTCAACTATTGGCATACCTCAGACATTAGTCAGTGAGTTCGATAAGAAGATACCTCAGCACAATGAATTTTCGTATTTCTATTTTTCAAAAATTTTTGTATTACATTGATCCTTGTTTCAAGGCTGATATTTTTCCTGAAAAAATGTTTATACTGAATAGGTGCATAACTCTCAATCCTGAAAGTAATGAAAATATTAGTTTTTGATCAAAATCCGACTGGTACAATTGGTATAAATGATAATTTATTATAATTTAATAGCATCTCACTTCATTTACCATTTTCAAACACGTACTGTAATCTGTTAGGAACTGTCAGATGTTTATACACATTCGAATGATGAAACGACTGATATGCTATTTATTTATGGTGGATCAAGTAGAAATTTTCTTTTGACAAGGAATATATATGGCGAGCTATAACCAAACCCTCGTATTTCGAACATTCAAATGTTCAGATGTCTAAATAAAAATTTAGGAGGTTGTGATGCATTTGACAAAAAATAACTGAAGTATAAGGAAGCATTCAAATATTGTGGCCACCAACCAAATATTACCCCTCAAATAGTAATAAAATGAAAAAACGATGTTTTTCGTCTAGGAATCGTCAGTCACGAAAATATTAACGATTAAGCTTGTTTTTTTACGAGAAATTGCTCACCAACTAGGGATTTTTTTTTTAAATCTACCATGAATATTTATAAAAATAATGAACACAATTGCTACAGAATACCACCATCACATTAATGAAGGGAATTACTGAAGAAGAGTATGATTTGCGAAGTGGCTGAGACTTATAAATTGGAAAGTTGGAAATATTTGTTAAAAAATGGATGAACGAATCAAAATTCTCCAATAATGGATGGTTTAACTGAAACATCCATTATAAGTAGAATAATATGAATAAATATTTATAGAGAGGTAACGTTCAGAATAAATTTCTGGTTAAGAATTTTGAGCATTTGAATGGTGAAATTCGTCTACTTTTTTCATTCAACGAGTTTGATGGCTACTCACATGCATTTCCAATGAACCTCAACCGTAAAATACAGTATTTTCAACAAGGCGATGCATCTTTCCACATCTATAGTAAGAAAACATTCAGATGCAATATATCCAATATTATGAATTGAAAACAATGGATCAATTGCCTGGCCTGCGCGGCCCCCAGACCTTTCTCCGTCTGTTCTTTTGTATGCAGATAAATAAAAGATAACGTTTTTTCGATATCAAGTACAATACAGGACATACTCGAAATATGTATTGGTACCGCAAATTTGAATGTTTCCTTGAAGCGGATAACAAAGTATATCAGAACAGCATATTTAATTCAACCAAGAGCGGTACATATCAGAAATACGCGGACTGTGGCTGCTCATCGTTTCAAGGTCCAACTCAGTACACCTCTAACTTTACTTTTCAAGAAATCTTTCATTTGGAGAACTGCGTTTACATGAAATAAACTTTCTGAGAACGTTTTTCCAAATGGATTTAATGTCCAGCGATTCAAATTCAATTCAAAATTTATCATTTACGGAAGTATCTTTCAAGTCTCGTAAATAGAAGAAAGTCTAAATATATTCAAAATACTTTTTTGTTTTTTGGCATACATTTATCAATTTATCCCGTCTATTCCATTTCCTGAAACAGTTCCTACGAAATTTCTGAGGGACTCATGAAATATCCCTTCAAGTGATTCCCTACATTCTTGAAAATAAATCCTGCTATTGATATTTTGAGTTCTTCGAAAATATCCCGAAGAGAACTAAATCGTTCATAGTAACTTCGATTATGTTGTGAAATACTTGAAAAACTGATGAAAGTTTGGTTTTTCAATACTAGAATTGCATTTTCCCATTCATATTTATGGAGAGCAAGCATTTAAAATTATTGTATTTCATCAGTTCGGACTTCCATTGTCTAATCTAATTTAAATTGATTTGAAAACCCTGAAAAACACTTACAAAAATTAATAAGGTTACCCGAAAATAACAATTTTATTAAACAAAAACAAAAAATTAACATACAACCTACAACCAAACAAATGAAATTAAAATATTAATAAAAGCTGAAAAATAA
>WOGN01001397.1:0-19444 GCA_015342105.1 Leptinotarsa texana
TCATTTGATAGGAGATTATATTTTTGTTTATACATATTTTTCCTTTGTATTTGTTCCTATCAATGAAAACAATTATTATTATTATTATTATTATTAAATTCCTTCAGAGTATCATTTTCAAACCAGGCTGAAGCGAACAACAAATAACATGTTTGTCATCGGCCCGTTTGCCTGTGAACGAGGTAACCAACCGCATATCCGAATTTGCCCAGTTCCCCGTTAAAGGAAGAAAACTTCACATTTTGTGTGAACAAACTTGAAAACTGGCTGTAAATCAAATTATCTAAAAGAACAATTCATTCAAGCCAGTCTCAAATTACCTACACTGTAGCATATACAGGAATTGCTTCAGTGAAGAATACTGCACTAACACCTGCCGAATATAATCCAACGCGCTTTGTGGTATTAGCCAGAAAAGTAGTTGTTTTCTGATAGATGTGTCAGTCTATTAACCCACAACATAGGTTAGTTGAGGCTGGCCTGAACAAATCGTTCTTTTAAGTAAGTTGATTTACATGAATGAAAAGAGTTGAATAAATCAGTATTATCCAGTGTGTGATATTTTTAAGGGACGAGGCCATTCAACATCAATCTGTCAAAATTAGAAATCCACCTGCAAGGATCCCAAATATAACATAAAAAAACTCTTTTAAATACAGCACAATGCAATCGCTAACGAGTATTGCAATAAAAGAGTTCGATTTAATTTGGATTTAATGTCTTCTCACGGAACGCAGAACAGAGAGCTGCATTTTCATATTCTCCTATGATTACTCGGAAGGGAGTAATATTTCATACGTCACTATGAAAGGCTTCAGAATTTCACACCCGCCATTAGAGACTTTCCAAATGAGCCGTGAGTTTCAGATGAATAAAACACCTGAGATGTATAAACGAAGAACAACTTTGTATTCCGACGCTTGGATTTAATGAGTCTTCGTGAATGTGAAGGTCTTAATGTCTCGTTTTCTTTTCATTCAGACTCCTGTATAAAATATAGTTTAGATATCACTAATAGTCCAGTAATTCTTTCGTCAACTGAATACAACAAAGCCCTGAAGAAATACAAGTGAAACTCATAGTGAAGACAATGCAAAAAGGTCGAACACACTCAAGTTTGAACCAACATATACCAGGGTGGTCCCAGAGGTACCCGGCCTGACCTAGAGATGGCGGTAAATGTTTGAAAAACATCACTGTATCAGAAAGTACACAATCTATGAAGCACATGTTTCAAGTTTGAAGACGGTACGTTGTTTAGTATTTGTTTGGCAGCCATCACTAGCGGACGCTTCCGGTGAAATTGTGAAAATGGAGAAAATTGGTCATTGTTATGTGGAACAATACTTTTATTTGAAAGGCCTCAGTGCAACCAAAATAATGGCTGAACTGGATTCTACTCTGAGTGAGTCTGCTCCTTCGTTTACAATAGTAAAATATTGGGTAACTACTACTAAACGGTACTGAATGATTGTCGTCTGAAAATGCCGAGCTTGTAGACTCAGTACGCATTTCAAAAATGCGCTACATCGTATATCATCCGAAAAATTGTACATGAGAATATATGTGCAGGATGGGTGCCGCGGTTGCTCACCCTCGAGCAAAAACAGTGTCGTGGAGGTGTTTTCATTTGGTTTTTAGTAAAGTTTCACAGCAACAAGACAGAATTCTTGCGTCGTTTCATAACCATGGATGAAACATGGGTCCATCATCTTACACCCAAAACAAAAGAGCAATCAAAACAGGGATAACTGGCTTCAAAGAAGACGAAGACCGTTTTATTTGCAGATAAGGTCAAGGCATCGGTTTTTTTTGGATTCGCGTTGGATAATTTTCATTGACTATCTTAAAAGAGGTAAAACTATCGACAGCGAATATTATGCGAACTTATTGCAATGTTTGAGTTAATAAATCAAACAAAAACGGCCGCATTTGACTAAGAAAAAAGTATCGTTTCATCAAGGCAATGCACCAGCTCACAAGTAATTATCGCAATCACCAAAAATTAGATGCACCCAACCTCGTGCACCCTATTTGCCAGATTTAGCCCCTCCAGAATAATTTCTGTTCCACAACTTGAAAAAATGGCACAGTAGTCAAATATTTTCCAATAATGAAGAAGTGATGTTGGCAGTTAATGACTATTTTGAGGGGCAAGACAATTCTTATCATAAAAACGGTATAGAACTTGTGTTGGAAAATAAATATTTTTTTCCAAAATGTTTGGGTTTTCTTTGTTGGGTGATTGTTAGTGCCATCCTTATAAGAAACTCTCGAAGGGACCTGAGATCTCAATTAAAAATATAAAAACAATAGGTGGAGAGACTTTTGGTGACCTTCTCTGGGTTTATTTCAGCAACTCAGAAATTACAAATCTAGCATCGGAGGACGAATTCGGAACTGAAGGCACCTTATAAGGAATTATAAGGAAAGTGGTAGAGTCGAAAAAAATCAAATAGACCGATATACTTTTTCTGTGATCATCAAAGCACCTTCATTTCGAAGACCAGGAAAATTGGAAACTACTCAATGGAAGTCTTGAGAACGATAAGTCTCATGGCAGTCAGATTAAGACTATTAGAAAAACTCCAGATATTTGTGATGGAATTTTCCAATCTGTGATGGAATTTTCTACGTCCATGAGACGTTTTAGGTGGTATTCGCATAAATAATTGGACTCTAACACATTGTGATCACAAGAAGTGTGTTTTTTAGTCCAATTATCCATGAGTATACAACATAGCAAAAAAACTTCTGGACCAAAGTAAAGCTGAAATACTAGGCTATGCGTGTGACGGTCCAGAGCAAATACCTAGAAAAAAGTGTTCAACATAAGCCCAAATGATTAGGCCATAGCAATATTCACCAAAATGACTTAGTTTGGGGTCTAGTAGCTCTATAATTCCGTAGTGGAAATACAACTGTGAAGAAAAGTATATTTTAGTGTAATATCGGTTGAAAAAGAATGCTGGCCAAATATATTTAACGGAAAACATGCTGGCAGAAATCAGATATGGTGTATTGACTGAATTCAATGAAGATCAAACTCATGGTGACATATGCTTTTGTAATAAGCTGACTAAAATTGAATCAGATAACTAACAAACCAAACATGATGCCTTTTGGAAATAACGAGAGCAATGAAGGCCAACTAACAATAGTAGATTAACTCTTTCAAGATACCAAAGTTTTTTATACAAATTGTAAAACGTTGATTATGAAGCCCTGGTATATAGACGGATCGAACATCGAACATAAGACTGGAGTTGGAATATACTATACGGGTTTCATTGTATGTAACAAGTATGCGATAGGTCATTATACATCCTTCTTTCGATAAAAAGTGTACTCAACCACACAGTGTACAAGGAACGAATCAATATTCTTACAGATAACTTGGCTGCACTCAAATTATTGATGAACCCAAGTGTGACATCCAGACCATTCTGCTGATAACATTTACTGAGAAAAGTGGCGAAATAGAAATGAAAATTTAAGAATTACAGCCAATGAAAAAAGTGTCAAGTGTGCTAGACATGCATCAGCAACTTCATATATTGGCACTGAACAGATCAGCATCGAGAACATGAAGGTTAGTGGGTCTGAAGTGAGTGGGTTTGAAGTGAGTGGGTCTATTCGACTCTCCATCGCAACCTGCGAGAGTTTATTGTGGCTCACACCTTTTCAAACTTGACCAAATGAGCCCAGCTCCGCAACGAAGCCGATTCGTTTATATGGTGAGTGATCTTTCAGAACAGATGGTAAGAGTGTGGCTCTGCCGAACTCTGAAAACCTGATTCGGTCCGGAGTGGGGCAGGCACAAAGTATATGCTCTACTGTCTCATCATTTTCCAAAAAGAGGCGACACACACTGTCTTCCGACAGTCCGAACCTCTGCATATGATGATTCAGATGACAGTGACCTGTGAGGTGGCCTGTTAGACATCATAGTTCATCCCTACTGTAGTTCAACAACTGGTTGGTATTAAACTTCGAAAGTTGAATGAACGCTTTGGATGGAGCCAATCCTGGAATATTCTACCAGAATTACATAAATCTTCTTGCGATCCAGGTGTTCAATGTTTGTTTGGTAAAGTTCAAAGGGATGCCAATGACAGGTTCTGTCCCAATGGAACTGCTTGCAGCACCTACCTTTGCAAGGGACTCAGTAGCCCCGTTGCCTTCTAGGCCACTCTGGCCAGGAATTCAGACTAGAGACAATCTCTTAACCCTTGGCTAGGCGCTCTGGCGTACACAGTACGCTAGTGGCTTAAAATAAAATAAAATAAAATAACCTTTCACCTAACCTTTTGCCTGCCATTACTTTAGTTAACTATTTCATGCTGACTGAGCTACAAGTGTTGATCTGTATAATTTTTGAGATTTTGTTGAACTGTCTCGAAAGTGGCGTACTGCGTACGCCGTGTCTCCAAAGATGTACCTAAGTAATTTTATCATTAGGTATTTCATCTATTTTTGTATATAAATCCACGTTTTTGGTTATAATTGTGAACTGTAGCTTTATATAGTAATCAAAAGCTGTAGAGGCCTCTAAGAAGCAAGTATGCCGAAACCCCGAGAAAAAATTTATTGATAAAAAAGTTTCCTTGTCCCACACAAAAAGAGTGTCTAGATCACATCAGTGCTTTTTTCAAAATAATCGACATCGATATGATGGATGAAATTGTGACATACACAAATTTATATACATATATAAAAAAAAGTTATTCACACCAGGAAAAGAGATTGTAGAAGTATAGACAGAGCAGAAATTATGGCATTTTTGAGTTTATTATTTCTGATTGGGACTAAAAAATGAATCGTAAGACGAATTGTGCGAAATATTCGCGAGAAACGGTGCAGTAGTTGAAATATGTAGAGCTGTTATGTCTATTGAAAAGATTTTTCTTATCACTCACAGCCATTAGATTCGACGACCAAGCTACCAGAGAAATTAGGAAAAATTAAATAAACTAGCAGCAGTCTGAACATTTTCTGATAAAGTCATAAAAAATTGCAAGCAATCGTATTCACTTGGAAAAATGTATGACGATTGATGAAAAGTAGACGTCATATCGAGGTAGACGCTCTTCTATCCAATACATACCCAATAAACCGGCAAAGTATGGCATCAAAATATATGCTTTGGTAGACTCGAAAACCTTCTACACGTATAATCTTGAAATATATTGTGGTAAGCAGCCTGCTGGACTATTTCAAGTTAGTAATTCGCCGTCTGATGTACTTCTTCGATTGGTACATGGTTTAGAGCAGTGATTCCCAAAGTGATGTATATCGACCCCTAGGGGTCTATGACAACCTGCAAGGGATCTACGTCAGCGAAAAAAAACTTTGGTGATACATGAAATGAAAATGATAGTACCTATTTACTTACATTTAGAGCATTCCAATAGGAACTTACCGTATGAAAACTGGTATTCCTTCCAGTTGTGAATTGAGTAAATCCCTATTGAAAAAAGAAATAACATTTATTGGAACTCTTAAAAAGAATAAAAGGGAAGTTCCCGTGGAATTTTTACCCAATAAGGCGAGAGCTGCTGGAACTTGTTTATTTGGATTTCAAAAAAATCTTACACTAGTTTTCTATGTTCCCAAACAGAACAGAGCCGTTCTTCTTATCTCTACGATGCACGATAATGACTCAGTTGATGTGGAAACAAGAAAACCCGAAATAATTCTTGACTATAACCGCACCAAGGGAGGTGTTGATTCTGTTGACGAGAAATGTAATGCACATTCAGTATCTCGAAGAACACAACGATGGTCATTTTCCACATTTATGGTATTCCTCAATGTAGCAGGAATAAATGCATACATTTTATATACATATGGAAAACTCAACATTGACATGGGTCATCAATGACAATCTTTTCTGAAACATTTATCAATGGCTCTTATGAAACCTCATATGCAAGAAAGACTACTAATACAATCATTACCCTTGCATACCAAGTCCATTCTCGAAAACGTGTTAGAGGGAGGTGTTGTCTTTGTGGACGCTCAAAAAATAATTATACAACTGTGAAATGTTCAAATTGTAGCCAGTTTTCTTGTAAAAATCATAGTAGATCCTTTTTTAAATATGATTCTTGTATTAACTCTGATCGAGTCAGTGAGTGTGATTAGTAGTTGAAATTTTCCACCCATTATGCAAAAACTTTTTTTATCAATCAGAATGTTAATTTTGCCCATCTATAATAAATATATATGGTTTATTTTGAGGTTGATGTTTCATTTGATGAAAATTCCACATAGCGTACTCTATACGCCACGCGCTAGATTGTGTAAAAATTTAGCCACGCCTAGTTAAGGGTTAAACGATATTGATGACCAATGGATTTATTCCGTGTTAGGAATCACACGTTAAAAGGTAAAACCTTGTTAGTCCTTTGCTCGAACAAGTTTCGACGTTTGAGAGTTGTCGTTCGTAGGGGTGCGACAGCTGGTTAACGGAAAACCGATGTTTTAAAGAGAGTGTGCAATTTGATAGATAGGATTGTAGCTTTTGGCGTAAAAAGAATCTATCAAAAACACTTTTCCCGCACAAAAACAAAATAATGTCTGTCCATGCTCTAATCAAGTTAGCATCAAGAGGAGATGACTAAAACTAAATTTCACATTTTTATACCAACCTAAATCAACAATCAAAACGTGTCAAGACTATACATACATACGTATAAGAAAATTAATATTTTGAAATAAAATATAGAAATATTTATCTCTCCCAAATACCTACATAGTAGGTCCTTGCAAATGCTTGCCGGAAAACAACTAGGTACTTCTCCGGCAAATGCCTCGCTGGATATTCAATTATGGTATAAGCCGGGAAAGTAGTTGTTTTCTGGGAGGCATTTACCAGAACCTACTGTATAAGTAATTGGGAGAGATGAATATTTCAAGATTTTATTTGAAAATATTTATTTTCTTTCACCTAAATCACCAATTCCTGGAATAACGTTTGTGTAATGTTATCATTGTTCCTAAAGTTAATCTCTACCTGTTAGGATACCTATTCTTTTACTAAGTTTCTACCTGTTATTTTCGACGTAAGCGGGAATGTTGGGAATGGGACCTTTATTATTGTTCACATATTTGATTCCACAGTTTTCATAGTCCTGCCTTACGTTTTGTCAACACTTGTTGAAGTGTATGAACAGTTTTGAACCAATGCGCTGGTGTGTTTTGATGGACCTATAAATTATGAGTATTCGTCTTTTTGAAAAATCCATGTTGTTATCAAAAACTCCGATAAATCTTAAGAATTTGATGTATAAATAGAATTGTCTATTAATAGTGTAATTTTGAATTGTGATATAGAAAACACAAAATTATTTCTGAAATTTCTGTAAGTTTATTTCGTAATGTTAAAGTCTGAAAATGTGATTTCAATATCCAACTAATTTTTGAGGCAACGAAAAAGCGAGTAGACTTTCCATTCCACTTGAAGTAGTCGCAGATAGAATTCCATGTTTTGATGTGCTCCAAAGGTTGTCGATTCCTCAAAAAGTAAAACGGTTTATTGTTTTTCTATGGTAAATTGTTATAATACAAAATATTCATTTTTTTAAAGTTCACATTTTTTTCACATTTCAAGGGTGTCACCCTAGAAAAGTGAAAAGCTTAAATGACTAAACTGTACCAAGTCAATAGTGACACATTCTGAACCCATTATAGTCAGAAAATAATACTGAGTCGAAATCAAAGTATTTATTACAATATGGCCGCACGTACCCCTGGCGTTTTGGTATGCTAAATTAGCATAATTACGTTTTCAGAAAAACGTACTGATGAGTGTTACCTACTCCTCATCATAAAGTGCTACGATTGCCAGACATTTTCTCAGCTTGATTTTTCTGGTAGACGATCAAACTCTGCCTTCAAAGTCACAAGATTGATGAATCGCTATTCTACATTTGTCTGACCTTCGTTGATGCAGATTGTGCAAAAATTTAATCTGAAATACGCCAGGGTTGATGACAAATGTCATTAACACATATAAAAATTCATTCGAAAGAAGGCTGTATGATAACTGACATAACCCTTTTTTTCAAGCCATACACCAGTGTTTCCCAACCTGTGGTACGCGTACCTCTAGTGGACTAGTAGGTACGCAGAGGCTACTGCGGTGGTACGTGTTCAACGATTATGGACATACAGGATTGCTTACTTACATATATCGCCACGTTAAACAAGCGTCGAGCAGATGTGACGAGAGATGTATCTTTCCATAATTATCTCGACGAGAATAAATGGTACGCAAAATCATTTTGACTTATAAAGTAGTACGCCAGAAAAAAAGGTTGGGAATCACTGCCATACACACTACCAGATATTCTGGCAGAAAAAACAAATTAGAATCTCTATCTCTATTTCTCGCTCTCACCCTCTTCTAACGAATCTAGTGGGCGAGACCATAAAGAAGCTTAGAAAGCTCTTCCTATAATATCCGACAAGCTGTAAATAAAACCACCAATACCAGTCTAACATGGAGTACTGAAGATGAATTGCCATTTTCAGATTATGCATACTCTTAATGAAAACTAATAACACTATTTATGATGATATAGAATTTTTCTCAATAAATTTTATTCAAGCCAAAACATCTTCATCGATTACACTTTTCATATTGTCCATAAAGTGTGGTTCGAAATGGGAATTTCGAGAACATATAAGTATATATAATCGTATATACTTGTAGATTATCATTAACTCTTTGCTGTAAGAAATATCGCGTATGTTTCATAAATTTATGACAAACTGAAATTTAAACCAATACTAATATGTATCACAACTGGAATTGCTTCAACTTTGTAGCATCCTCTTATGAAATTATCACAGATAAATTATAGCTACCTATATTATAACATAATATTAGTATGACCTTGACATAAGTAAACACCCAGAGTTTAAGCGAACCACCTTGAATATACTTGAAGAACTCCCGATATAGAGCAAAGTATCTTTCAACTTTGGATTATACTTTGTTTTCACCAGTACTTTAAGTTATTGGTAATTGTTTCAAGCCGTGGAAAATGACCAATATTCGATCAGAAAATATTTTTGTTTCATTTAAACAGAATCGTTTTAAAAAACAAGCACTTTTCCCCAATCACAAGAAATACAATACTTTTCTCGACGCGCATTTCACCAAAACCAAGTTGGCGTTTTCAGGAGATAATGACGCCAACTTGGTTTGTGAATGGCCCGTCGAGAAGAGTATTGCATTTTTAGTGATTGACACATATACTTGTTTTTGGATCTATTCTATATGAGCTAGAGATTCCAGGATACCCTTCCCGACGTGGTTTTTGCCAGAATGAAAAGGTGTCAGCTTCTCCAGTTGATGCGACAACTCCTTTTGTGAAGACGCCGTCTACGGCTGGGGTTCCCAACCAGTGGTGCGAGTACTACCAGTGATACGCGGGAACGTTTCAGGTGGTACGCGTGAGTGATGTGAGTAATATGCTGTTGATAGCTAACATCAGTCGGCTCACGGGTCGCTAGAAAACCGAAATACTCATAACCCAGTGAACGACCTGACATCTTTTTTTTCTATTACATTGGAATTTATATTTCCTAGGTAATAATTTCACCTAGGAATCCCCAGATAGTACAATTGGTATACAAACGGTGTTTTATTTTTTACCTTTGGGTCTTTTATTACTTTAGTCTTTTACTTTCATTGGCATTACAGGTTCGTTGTGATTCTGAACTATGAAACGATTTCTGACGTCCTCTTCTACTTCAAAAGATTGTGCTAAAAAACCTAAATTATCGTCCATTCGTAAATACGATGAAAGCTACTTACAGTACGGTTTTATAGTAAAGCTAAGGACTGAAACCAGTGACATTCCTATTCCTCAATGTGTTGTATGTCTTGAAACACTTTCGAATCAATCCATGAAGCCTTCTTCACTGATGCAACACCAAAATACTAAGTACCCTGATTTGATTGGTAAGCCCATTGAATTTTTTAAAAGAAAATCTAATTTTTCAAATAAAGAAACACAATGTTTTTCAATACTGATACTAACTTAATAAGACGTCATACCTTGCTAGTTTAAGAATTGCAAAAGATGGAAAGCCTCACACAGGTGAGACGCTTTTACTGTCGGCCGCTGTGGATAAAGTTCAAGCCGTGTTAGGCGAAAAGGCAGCCAAAGAAATTTAAAAAAATACAACTATCAAATAACACAGTAAAAAAAAGAATTGACGATATGTCTAATAATATTGAAGAACAACTGGCTTTACAACTCCAAGAATGCACTTATTTTGCACTTCAAGTTGACGAAAGCACTGATGTTACAAACATGGCGCTGCTACTTTTTTCGTGCGATTTGATTATAATGAAAAGGCGATAGAAGAGTTTCTTTTAAAGAAACCACTTGAATAAAAAACCATAGCGGAACTCAGTTTTAAGGTAATTGATGAATATGTGCTAAAAGTAGGCGTTCTCTGGTCCAAGTGTATTGGCTTGTGTACAGATGGGGCAAGAAAATTGACAGAGCTAGCAGCAAAAATGAAGTTGCTCGTGAATACATAAGTACGCATTGTGTCATCCATCGAGAAGCATTAGTTGCTAAAGGTATGCCGAAAAATCTTAACTCCGTTCTATCCGCTGCAGTGAAAGTTATTACCTTCATAAAGGCTAGGGCTCTTAACACAAGGTAATTCTCCTTTTGCTGACTTTTCAATATTTTTTTATTTGTACGTTTTGAGACCTATGGGTAATAAATAAAACTGTAAATACCATTAGTACCATTGTAATCTTTTCATTCCTCCTTTATTATAAGCATGTTATAAATAAACAAATATATAACCCTTAAATATGAAGTTTTCTCAGGAACGTAATCTTTTGCAAAGTCAAGCTTCGATAACCATTACCGAAAGAGATTCCTTCCGTCTTTCACTGCAGCTTTTACTGCAAGGCAACTATTTCTCTTCTACTGAGGACAGCAAACAGACTATCCATCAGGAGGGACCACAGAAGGCAGCCCCTGGTGATCCTGAAACTAATGACTTCATCTTGAAGAGTCGTACTTGCTGTTTACGAGCATGGTATACAGCCTATTACAGATATAGGCCTTATCACTTCATTGTTGTCTCATTCGGAAGATATGCAAATAAAATGATCCACCGATGCTAGTCCAGCATCTTAAGTCTTTTCAGTAGAAAAGATGTTATGCTACTTTGGATGTATGCTACTTGGAATGTAGGTCTTTGCGGCCGCCAACCAACTGTGTTATATAATTCCACACCAGATTACCTCTATATAGTAGTTCGTTCTGAAGAAGAGCTAGAAATATACAATCCTCATCAATCGACCATTTTTGGACGTGAGGTTTTTTAGAGGTCGTAAATGACCCGATTTTAGCAGGCAGTTCTCCAGAGAGAACCTTGTGAATTTTTGTGCTGCGAGGTACATCAGAAATTCCCGCACAGAACTTTCATCGGGACTTTCGTTTTGCCTTTCTAAGTTGTAAGTCGTTGGAGTAGATTTATAAAGCTCCTGGATACCTGATGTTGAAGTTCTTTTCTTCTTCAAGGCTTTTGTTCCATCAAAAAGAGTACCTATCGTCTGTTTTGATTCTTAGTGGGCAATTCTCGTAATGGGACACTGCTTCACGAATTTGTTCCGCTACTATATCTATCACATCACAACTGTGAATTATAGTGAATCTGTCTAGACGTTTCTAGACGAAGCCGAGCAGTTTGTATGGTGATCAGATGGTAAGAATACGGCTCTGCCGAACTCTAAAAACCTGATACGGTTCCCAGCAGGGCAGGCACAAAGTATGTGCTCTGCTCATTTTCCAAACAGAGACGACACTCATTGTCTTCAGACAGTCCGAGTCTCTGCTCCATTTCAGTTGCATAATCTAGCGTTATCTATGAAAACGTAAAATAAATTCTGCAATGGAAATATCCAAGTTAACGGAAATCGGGTTACTAAACAAACTTCGCACAGAAAATCAGGTTCATGAATTCATATTCACTACAGTAGGATGAAGATGACACTGATTTCGAAGAAACATTTCTCTCATCCTTCCTGTGAAGCAAACTCGAATTCTACAATATTAAATCTCACTATGAGTTACACTGAGAAATATTTGATTGATATCAAGGACCTGATTTCAGTCAAAAATTCAACCCAATAGATTACATAAAAAATTGAAGATTTCGGTAAGTTTCCAAAATAAGTTTCCCCTAGATACGACTCTGGCTCAGGATTGAAGGTTATTCAATTATGAACAACTATTCTATCCATCGGACCCCTGAATATCCAACAAGCTCTCGACAATGGAGACATCCCCTCCGAGTCGAGGGGCAAACATCTGCTCTACCTTTTTCTTGTGAACTTAATGGGGAACACTACTGAGGCATGGCAAGCGATAAGCGATGGCTGCCATTGCGTTTATTATGAGTATATGTTTCATCGAGATTTCTTTAGAAGTTTGAGATGAAGGAATGAAGTTGTCAAAAATTGTTTCGTATAGAAGGTTTAGATATCGATGCACTAGGCTTTTCTGAAATAAAATCAAATAGTGAAAACGTAACGTAATAATGCTTTCCATATTAGGATTCCGTTAGAAATGTACTTTCGAAAAATAAGCGATTGTATCGGTAGGTATGCACCGAGCGGTTCAGAAGTAAATGAAAAAATATAGTCAAAAAGTTAATTCAACTGTCTTCATTTTCATTGGAAACTCATGTTACAGAAATATTTTGAAAATGAAGGTTTTCTTTTAATAATAATTTAGTCAAGATTTCTTTTGTTTGAAGGTGTTTCACAATGTTTCTTGGTGAATTTCATTAGTTAGGATTTCCATTGTCTGATATGATATAATATGATTTGAAATCTCTGAAAGAATAAAACTGAAAATGAAAATCTTTTCAGCCATTTTTTTTATTTTCATTTTCAATTTCATTTATTCTTTCAGGGACTTCAAATCTTATTATAACATATTAGACAATGTCAGTCGGAACTGATGAAATTCAAGATTTCTTCTGGGTGAATCAAATCACTAAAACAATTTCTTCTCGATTTTTACATTTTTCAAGGAAATACAGTCGGTACCCTCAATATTAGAGGATATTTCCCCCCCCCCCTTCCTTGGTGATTGACAGCTGGTTGACAGTCAGATTTAATGAATGAAAAAAAATAACACGACTCAAAAAGGTGTACACATCGAAATATTAAAATTGGAGATAAGAAAATTACGACATTTATAAATTACCTGTTTTCCTAGGAGTAGGTATATTGTATCGTTATCGTAAATCTATCTGTTTTAACAGAATTGATACTTTATCTAATTAAGTATTGTAATTATCTACACTAATTTAAAAATCATTATAGAGAAGTTTGATGTTTCAGTAAAATTCATGGAGTGAAAAACTTGTTTAATCATTATCGTGGATAATTTTCATCAAGTAACCGGTCAGTGTATTCATAATTACAAAAGAAGTAATTTTATACTATCTGCCAAAATAAAATTTCAAGTTAAAAGTGTATTGAGAGGTTTGATAAATTCTTTAACTGAATTGTATAAAAACTTCTCTGCTAGATGAATGTGACAAATTCGTAAGTGGTTTATATTAAGGAAAATCCTTAATGAATTGGAACTTTCAGCGAAAAAATCGGCAATCACAAAGTAAATACTGCCAGAAAGTTTGAATTTATAACCAGTACAGGAATTGAGTTTTTGAAATATCTCTGTATAAAATATTATCAGTACACTGAAAGGATATACATCGTTTAAAAATATATAATTTATCCCTAGTCGAAAGATTTTATATCAGTCTGAATAGATAAATACAAAAGAAATTCAGACAATTTTTTATAGTTTGTGAATTTTGGATTGTTAAATTTTATTAGCATATAAGACATGACTTCAGATATTAGTGAGTTTTTTTGGAAAAGTGATACATAGGTTTTTTTGAGTCAAGTGAAATTTTCAATAAATACATAATTGGTTCTACCTAATTCCCAAGTTTATCTGGGTAGATGATTTCTTGAGATTTACTAATAGGTATAATAATTTGTGAAAATACTTTGTGGATGCATTGAATATTGTTTTATGTTCATCTTATGACTGAGTAGATATCTACTACAGAATTCATTAATTCAGATAAAGAAAAATAACAAAATCACAACGAGAAAAATTATACAATAAACCACCAAGTTAATCGCCATACTAAGTCCACGAGTCCGAAGTTTCAGTAATAAATAAGAGGCATGCCACAGTAAGTGATTAATTACTAGTAAACAAATCAAATCATTTTCGTTCATCATATTTTATGAGGTCACACTGCTAGGCAGTAGTAATTTCTAATACCATCAAAACAGTTAGGACTAAAAGTAGGTCTGTATGACCTTACTTCACCCAAACCGCATTTCTTCAAAATTTTTCTATACGTTTCTTTAGTACGTTGATTGCCATGCACCCAATTATATAGTTCATGTAGCTCTCACAACTCTATATGGTATATTGCCATTCAATGCAGAACTTATGCCTGACCTGATTTTTTAAAGAATGAAACACAGTAGAATTTATTCATCGAATGTTTTTATTTATAATCAAATTAATTTCATATACACCTATAATCTCATTTATGACACTTATGTATTACAAAGAAACATTGTAAACAGAAGAATTTATTACATGTTATGCATCTGAATCTCGTTTTTTGTGTATTTTTTTGCGCATTTGCCCTACCTCCAACATTCTTTATACTTACATAACAACTAACACATCGACGACGATCTCTGGATGATTGAACTTCATCT
This sequence comes from Leptinotarsa texana, assembly GCA_015342105.1. Taxonomy (NCBI): domain Eukaryota; kingdom Metazoa; phylum Arthropoda; class Insecta; order Coleoptera; family Chrysomelidae; genus Leptinotarsa; species Leptinotarsa texana. The sequence goes on from WOGN01001397.1 coordinate 14,810, forward strand.
AATACATGGTGATCATTTTCGACTTTTATTAGTTCCGGCGCGGCCATTTTCCAGGACATAGAGTCGACTTTTGCTGCAAAAGGCAGATGATTCATTCGATTCATTCAGCGCCTGAATCAGAAATGACTGAAGGTAACGACAGTCGTTTCTGATTTTTCTGTAACTATTTATACACCATTTATAAACCTTTAGAGTTTAGTTAGTATTAAACTACTAACTCACGGCGGACCCCAACTTTTTCATTTTAAAGATAGACCCATAGAGAAGTTGTTCAGAATCAAACATTTTTTTTTGGAAAACTGTGCACACGGCATAGTCACTTCGTATGGAAAGTTGTATATATCGTAGAGTCAATAATTCTTCGGAAACCTATTGAAAATTAACCATATCGAAAATTGGAATAGGTGTTTTCCGGTACTTTTCCGAATAAAGTTTTAAGAAATTTCAGTAAACACACATGATAGTTGCTATCTGATCCACATGGCATCAAAGGGGCCTTAGCCTAACGACGAGTCTCAAGTTCAGTATTTTTTTTGGGAAAAATAAATAATTTTCAATTCTTGTAACTATTCAATGCCTAATAAGACAATTACAAAGTAATCATGTGAACAAATGCATGGGCCTAACGGGCAAAAAAATACTTCTCAAAGAGACAAATCACCTACAAACAAAATAAATCTTCAAAACACCTCATCAAATAGGAAATACATTTTAACCTGTATGAAACTTTCTATAGATAGATGCCTACTTTCATTTCTCTATCCTCGTTCTAATTCTCTTTTTTATAATGCTTAGGTGAGTTGGCTATAGAACATGTAGGCCATCAAGAAAGTATGCTAGTGATTGATTCGTAGCGTTTGCTGTGGGTAAAATTGGCATCACCGTTCCACACAATTATTATAAATAGTAGCGACGCCAGGTTATCAGTTCAATAATTCATCTGATAATGGAAGCATTGCTCAGATGAAAACATCGTTCCAATTATAAATTACACAATACCATATTCAACGTCACCGCAATTTACGAATGACGTACAAGAAAGCAAGCGTCCTCACGGCATCCTAACCTAAGTGTAAAACTGAACTGAAACGCCGCATTATTATTCCGAGAAACCGCTAGATAGCCCAGTCAATAAGTGTTCAAAGAAGGGTGTAGAGAGCATGAACTATGGAAAAGTTTTGGAATCCAGGACATCTTTTCTTCTTAAGAAATAGTTAGTAGGTAAACATACTAGAACTTCCCAACCCTGATGGATGGGGAGGAGGTGAATTTTGGAAAAAATTGTTCTAAATAAAAATCAAAACTAATGCTTGTTTCTAAAGAACGGTTGTTTAAATACTTCTCGAATTTCCAAGATATTATTTATTGAAAATCGACAAAAGATATCGATAAAAGAAATCAATAATTTTCGATTTACTTTTCTTCTAGTGGTAGTTTATTTGCAACTGGATCAAAAGTTCAAAACTATAACTTTTAATAAGCTCTTCTTTCCCATTGCTTTGTTTCTCTTCATAGCAAGAGTTACTGAATAATTTGTGGCCAAAGTTTATAAAACAACTTGAATCTGTTACATTTAGGTTTCACACTTTTTCGAAAGATCTGTTTCAATAGTTCGCCATTCTGAATTTTTGCCAGTAGGAACGTCCATAATTTCGTTTACAGTAAACTGGCAGTCACTGTTTTCTTCCTGAATGTCTCTAAACTGTTTCATTGCCTCAAAAAAGTGTATGTGAATGTTAAGAATTTCCAGGTCGAGATGCATACATATTACCTAGATATCAGGTTTGTGGCTGCATTTTGTGTAATTATCAACTGAAAATATCTTTCTACTCCTCTTCTTAGGCGTTTTTTCCTCACCCTCAACAAATTCGGTACAAAATATTTGTACCGAATTGGACCTCGAATGGTTCAGACAACGTAGCTACTGTCTGTATCTCAAAATGAGCCTTGACAGATTGCGGTCTGTGGTCATTTTGGAAATTTTCAGTATGAATGAGAAAGATAACTGAAGTGTCTGAAGATATGGCAGTATACACAAAATACCTGGCGAAATTCGGATCAACTATAAATAAATTTCAATTAAAATATTTGTCTTTATTGATTTTTTTATTATCGGTATGTGCAAATACTTTCATTATTTTGCACAATTTGCAATTTTCATAAAAGTTACTTCTAAGTGATACTGAACTTTTGATACAGTGGAGAATAAAGTAGCAAAAGTTGAACTTCCGATTAACTAGAAACGAATATGAGAAGTGAGGTAAGCTTTTTTTCGAAAATTATCGATTTTCAATAACATACACTTCAGGAACTTGACAAATATGTATTTAAGTATTTTATGGTATATTAAAGTGGCTTTGTTCTTTATCAGTACTTGTTCTAAAGTCCACTGTTTCCAAACAATAGGATCTACTCCCTCTCCTCCCACCGTATGTCCACCACACAGGAACGGAAATGAAGTCAAAGTTTAAAACTCTCGCATATCCCTTACAGTCTACAAGATTATTATTGACTGGACTAACAACGGAACTATAAAATCCATACAAAATACTCCACTCACATTCGTGTCAATAGCCTCCGGCTATACCAAGGCGTCCGAAATCCAGTCGGCGGGGGAAATCCTCACACATTGGCAACACTGCGGCGGAACACTGTAGAGCTCTAATATGTTCAGGGTACGCATTAAACCGAAAGAATCTCGTCGTGGCTGCCATGACGAAATAAAAGTCATGTGGGGTCTCGTTTCCACAGCGAACTCCGAGGTACCGACCTAGTTGAGTGTACGACCGGCGCGCAGCTCTAGTGATGAAAACTGAGGGTTCCTTCGAACTCATAGCTCGGATCCCTGAATAAATCAACGGGACAAGGGACGAACTCGCCGACGGAAATTCTACCGAACCACGATGAAAATGGCACGTGATGGCGGCGGCACTGCAAACGGCGTACTCGTCTGAACTTTTACAGACAGCGTTGGGAAGACGTGGTTCTAGTAAATTTTCTCGCGGACCAGGCGAGGCAAGCCGGATAACTGTTGTTTGGCTCAGACGATACAAACGGAAATTCGAATGGTTCTGAGATCGGATCTCGGGCGGTGCATGTTTTTTACGTTCTCTTCGGTTTTTACTTGTATACCGGGTGATTACGGTACGCGGAGCAGTCGTACCCGAAGCGGGTACGGGATGGAAGTTTTGAAATTTCGTGAAGTGCCGGGTTGCCATTTTCCTTTGAAGTTATCATTGATTCGACACCCTGTATGGATTTTTCAGTGGCTTTTTTGAAATCGTTTATCAATTTGATCATATAGGGACTTTAGCCCAAAATAATGCGGAAAATCTGAACGGTTTCAGTGCCGAAAATGATAATGGGTTTTCCCAGTTAGTGTGAACACTTTATTTTCAAAGTCGAACATGACAAAATCATCTAATCTGGAGTTATAAAAAGACAAAAAGTTTCTTTCATCTGATGTGTTGAAAATAACATCTTACAACTAGCTGGTATTGTTTTTATGGTATCAATTTCAACCAACACAAGTAGAGCAATAACCGTCACATACGAGTTGGTACGAAATTCAGGAAAATAAAGAACCGCTTTAACTTCGAAATTTTGTGGAGAATAGTTCATAACTTTTCATGAACGGTATACATTCTGTAATAACTTAGGTGTTGACAAGTTTCCAGATTTGAAAAATATTTGGTAACATTTTAAAAATATTCAGAATTTCATGATCTAGACTAAATCGAAAAAATCGGTTTCTGTGGGTGTTTTGAGAATTTTGAAAATACTTTTCAAATCACTACCTAATCAAAATGATGTTTTTGAATTGAAACATCCTTTTTTAGATCTGATTTCTACAAGAAATCTAGATAAAATTTTGATTTTCTATACGTAAGTCAATTCAAGTGATTTTCAGAAACTGCATTTATTTTAAAAAGCAGTGCTACCTCATTTAGTTACCTAAATAAAGGAATGAATCAATCATTACAAATAATTTTCTGGACCATTCTCAACATTTTCTTTGACACAATGGATTTAACCATCAACATCCATCTTTTCTAATACAATTATTACCACCATATTAAGATTCTACGATATATTTTTTTAAAATATGTCTACTTCATTTGCTAAATAAATCGAATGTGACTTCATATTAGAAATTCAGTTATGTGATAAAAAGTCGAATTCAACAAAAAGGGTGGATTAATAAAATAGTATAAAAGTGTTTCATCATAATGACTTTTTCAAATTCACAGATATTGAATTTTGATTTCTACAAAAAATATATGATACCTAGAATTTCCTATAATTGCAGCTGATGATTCTAAAATATTCCATATTGCATTGTTTTTAAAAATGGTACTTTTAGAAAACCACAAAGTATTTGATAGAATGAGAATGCAAAAAATCATAAATTATTTTCTGAGATTTTATTTAGCCTCCTTCTATGCAACTCCACTCAGTGCTTTTTACAGGGTATTCAAAAATACTAATTCAATTGCTCATATATTTTTATGATAAACGTTTATAAATTTTTGGGAGAGAAAAGTTTTCGATTTCTTCTCCTCTACCTCCAAAAATGTATGAAGATGGATAAGTAGAAAGCCAAAACCTTTCTTTAACAAATATTAATCTCACTTA
>WOGN01001398.1:0-19438 GCA_015342105.1 Leptinotarsa texana
TGCCGCCCCCATACGAACGACAACTCTCAGAAGTTGAGAAAATTGTGCGAGCTAAGGACTAACGAGGTCTTACCTTTTAACGTGTGATTCCTAACACACAAACTTTGTATTTTTGTTAAAATAGTTTCAAAATGAATGTTGAGCCTAGTTTTGTTAAAGCTGACTCCCGACAACTTAATAAGAGTCGACTTTGAAATGATCGATTAATTTTACTTGAAAAATTTGCACTACCAAAGTAGTGCAAAAATATGTACACTGAAATGTAGAATTACTCCAGAATATATCAATGTAAACTACCTTTTACAAAAAAGTTCTTTAATTATATAATTGTAACAGTTGTATTTACACCGAGTTGACAACAATAACAACAAAAATGGCGTCTGTCAAATAGGATCATCTGATCTGTGATTGGATATTAAAAACCTATACATTTGGCAACTCCGCTCTAGACACGCGGCCAAATTAAATGCTTCCTTTTCGAACTATTCTTTTTTCTGCAAATATAAAGAGATTTTGGGACCGATTAGGCTTGATAAGTATAAGACACCCCTAACTCGATTAGCAAACCAGTATCATTTTCTATAGCGTGAAACAAGCCTGGCATGCAGCCAAAGAATATATGCAATTTTCAAGTTGGAATATCAGTTGATAGATTTTCAAAATTCATCTTAAATTATATTTCTGATAACTCACGTAGGATCGAAGGTCTCGATTCCGCCATAGTAATTGATACCTTTGGAGTAGTTATTAAGTTGGTGGCACATATTGTCAATACCCAGAGTGGACTCCTTGCTCTTGACATCCGCCTCAAGTTCATGCTGGACGGCTCGGTTGACGCGCAATTGGTCTTGTACTTTCTCGTAGAGGCATTTCAGCCTTTCTTGCGCATTCCGATACGTTTCGATTTCTTTCAACAGAGACTGTTCGACGTTGTCATGTACCAAGTCAATTCCTGTGAAAATAATTGAATATTGAACGGCAGTTTCCGAAGATAACGTTAATTTACAATTTTAAAACATATTAAAGTTAAAATCCATATAGTGATATGAAACTGGAAAACGATTTTTCGAAAAAATAGTGTCTTGGCTATACAGCTCTGACACTAAAGGCCATAAACTGAAACTAGAGAATTAGCTCCTCTTCTCTTTTTATTTACTGATCTTACCTGCCAGTAATAGAAATGTATTCGGAGGACCACCCACAGAGTGGGTAACATTAAAATTTTCCTTAATATATCTGTCTATCGTGATTAAATAATGTACCAGTTTCATAATTTTGTATCAAAAAATGATACCATATTGAACATTATTCATTGTTCGTATTTTCGAATCGAGAATGTGTTGAAATGTTACTATCAGAAACACATTTACGTGGACATAGATCAATTCTAATGGCACTATTATTCACCTCGTCTTTTCTCCCGATGGTATAAACATTCTTGCGCGATATGCAGGGGTCCCTCGATATCTTCGATCGCCTTTTTGAGCGCCCTTCTAGAATCCTGCAACAGATTCATCTCCATCAAGAGGCGTTCCAACTCGCTTCTAAGTTCGTTTCTCCAAAACGTAGTTTCCGTGATTCTCTCTCCCAAACGTCTGCCGGATTCTCTTTGCCCTTGCGCTGTCTTTTCGTCGGTTTCCCTGCCGGACAAGAGGATTTAGAATGATTCTCAATCAGGCAATCTGTATGACTAATGATAGAATCTATCAAAGGACAGTTATATGTTTTACGGTGCAACAATATGACTTAAATACGAATAGACTTGCTGTTGAAGGAACCAAGAAAAACTTTTTTAGAACGAGTTGGAGAACCTAGGAAAAACAGATACCGGTTCTTTGACATTAAATATTTGATGAGACTTATATAACCACATAAGGAATACACTAATTATTACCTCATAACTCTGACGAAGTCTCCGCGAAGTCTCTCAGAATAATTCCGGTTGGTATCCGCCTGATTGTAGTATCTCAAGTTACTCTGGGTCCATTCCAAGGGCGTATATCTGGTGTACAACGCCACCCTAGCAGCATGGGCAGGGTTGCAATTTACCCCCGTTACCAAATTAGGAAATTTCAACGGCTCTGGGGCGATTCCGTAGGAAGTTGGACACGAGTCGATCATAGCGTTAGTTGTCGATTGACTAGATCTAGAGAAATGTTCGTTAGTGATTTATATCGAAGTGGCTCCCATAGAAAACATAAGAGGTGGTGGTCGTAAAAGCTACCTGCTCAAACGCCGAGTTCTTAACGACCACAATCGAGGACTGTAAATGACTAGTTTTCCTCTCACCACTTCTCATGTTTTCATTTCGAATATGGGAACCCTGCTAAAGACTTATTCAGAGTTACAGCGGCATTATACGGCGATTCTCATAGGTCGGTCTCCAGGTATGTGGTGTTTGGGTTGTGGGATAATACTGCCCACCAACTATGGCTGGCATTTGTCTCCCTGAGAACTGCTCCACAAAGGGGGTTTCTTCTTCTGGACTCCATGGTTGCAGTTGCTGCAAATTACGTTGAGAACATTCCTATATTTATGTTTGAACATATTTCAATCAAAACTAATTAATACAGATATGGAGCTACAAAAGCAAATGACATTAAAACGGCCAAACATTTGGAACAAGCTAATAAATAACATTCTTCAATAAAATGAGAAGACAATGTATTTTAATGTATTTAAAATTTATGAAGCATCATTCTTACATATTTCAATACACCATCATACTTTTTTGTGCAAAATAGTTCCAACAATAACACTAACTCGCTACTTACTCTGTTGTATCGGCTCCTTCGTTCTCTTTCCTGGCCAAATATCATCGGATCAGGATTCCCGTATAATTTCCAGAACACTTGTCAACCACCTTCCGATGCCGTAGATCAGCCCGCAAATAACTGATGCTACCCATTTCTCGAAGCAAATCACTTTCATTCACCGTTATTCTGTTAAAGCCGGCATTAGTGCCAGTCTGTACCATTGCCATGGCCTAAGATATCCCTAATTCGGTGTGGATATATAAACCACCGACCCAAATTCGGAGAATCAATAATACCACGAGCGAAAAGTATAGATATTTTTGTAATATTATACGGTGTTACCGGGTGAGTCAGATAAACAAAAGATGAACATTCGATCCGGCTCAAAGGACCAGTGTGTAAAAGCCAAATGTAATAAATTCATTATTTCGGTTACTGTACATATTAAAGAAGATCCCAAAACACGTCAAATGTAAATTATAATTTGACATTCTTTAACGTAAAAATGCCACCCCTACCTTCAATTCCCTTCGAATGACAGGTACAACCCCCAATTTTTTAAATGGGAAGTATAGGTTTGTGATATATCGTTTGAAAGTTCCCTTCATTCAAAAATGTTATCGCTTCCAAGTTTATTGCAACAGTAAGGATAAAATAATGTGGTTAGTAAAATGTAATGCAAAACGTAATTAAATATAGAAAACAAAAAAGAACTATGGATTTTAACGAAGTAGATGTTCAAAATGTTCACCGTGAATGTCTTGACAATATCCTAATCTCATATAAAACTGCCTTTCAACATTATTTAAAATATCAGACGTTTCCAACCTACTCGCAAGCCTTATTCATTATATAAGTCATTCAAAGCTGCAGGTTCAATTTTGAACACATTGCTCTTTACATATCCCCATAAAAAGATATCTAATGATGAAAGATCAGGTGATCGCGCTGGCCATTCATTCGATCCTTGCCTCCCTATCCACCGATCGGGAAATGTTGTATCGAGGTATTGCTAGGCATTAACTTGGTAATGTGGTGGTATTCCATCTTGCTGAAACCATATCGTATTCACTGGAACTAGACGGTTTCCTGGAACTAAACTTGGAATGACATCATTTTGAAGTAGTGCCAAATAATTATTATCGCCATTCAAGTTGACCTCAATGAAAAAGGGACCAATGCTATGTTTTCCTACGATTCCTACCCAAACATTAACCTTTTGAGGGTATTGCGTGTATTCTTCTCTCATCCTGTGAAAATTTTCCATTGACCAATAGAGGCAATTTTGCCGATTAGCATAACCGTTAAGAAATAAGGTACACCCATCATAAAACATAACGTCTTCTAATTGGATGATATTGTTATCCAGCATGTCCATCATTGGCTCACAAACATAAGTTTTTCTATCAAAATCGTCTTTCATGAGCTCCTGAGCAGGTATCATTTCATAGGGATGCATTTTATTTTCTTTCAGTATGTTTACTATCGGTGTATGGCAAACAATGAATGTAGTGGATGCCTGTCTACTCGATTTATGTGGGTTTTCCTCAAACACAAGCATCACATCTAATTTGAGTTCATACTCATTGCATTGGCAGCTGCTTTTTTATCCGCCCACATGACCAAGCTCGCGAAACTGCGTCTTCATTTTGCTTATTGTTCCTTGAGATATGGGCGGTAAATTAGGAAATTTCTCATGAAATAGGCGAGCAACTCCGTAACCAATCATTTGTAAAACTGTTATTTTATGCATTTCCGTTAATCTAACCATCTGTCAGACTTGTAGTTAACAAAATTTAAAATTAAATCAAAATACTGGTGACAACTAATATTGCAATAAACAAAAAAAGTTGACAAAGCATACTAACGTTGCAACGGAAATCATTTAGAGTTTTTTAAAGGATATCGTCTAAAAAGAACATTGCTATGGTTTTTGCTCACTTTCTCATCATCCATACCACAAATGAAATAAGTTTTGAGTATATTTCAATAAGTTTTCAGTTTATTTTATCGAATTTTGGCAACCACATGATTTTAATTTATTTTATCTTAATTGTTGCAATAAACTTGCAAGCGATAACATTTTTGAATATATCAAACGATATATCACAAACCTATACTTCCCATTTAAAAATTTGGGGGTTATACCTGTCATTCGATGGGGGTTGAAGGTAGGGATAACATTTTTTCATTGAGGTATGTCAAATTGTAATTCAAATTTGACGTGTTTCGGGATTTTTTTCAAATATGTACAGTAACCAAAATAATGAATTTATTCCATTTTGCTTTTGCAAACTGTATATTTTCTCCATGCTATAGCTAATCTGCCTGTTTGAACGAATAAATAAATGAATAAAGAATAGTCAGGTAGTCGATTGTACACTATACCTTCATTTTATATTAAGGAATATATATAATAACGTTCAATTTGAGATAATTGAACTTCAGTACTATCTTTCTTTACTTCACCTTCCTTTTTATTCATGTTGAATGATGTCATTTTCGTGAGGAAATATTTGAAATGATAATTTGACCGTGCTTAGAATTTTCACGATTGCAAGCAATATTCCATATCAGATTCATAATTCCACACGTCGGTGTCATGTGGGAGAATATTCAACAACAAGAACACTACGTGCAATAATCAAACACGCTATGAAAAATCTTAATGAATTGTTCAGAAGGTCGAACAATTACAGTGTAATCGATAAATTACAGAAAACTATTTTAACCTTGTCAGTGGGATTGATTCAAGATATCCAATTCGTGTCATAAGTAATTAAAAAGTAAAATTGGCAAGGGTATATTTTTGGAAGAGATAAATTTTTAGGGAAGACAAGTTTTAGCTTCCTAGTTATCCATCCTTATACGAAAAAAAATTGAGAATCTGCCAAAGAGAAAAAAATAGCAATTGATTTCGAAATAAACTCTATATAAAGATGTGTATTTTATTCAGAGAAGAAGCACAACAGACACAAACTGGAAGAGAAAACACCCACGAAACAACTACTATCATATAAGTAGTGCATTACACAAAAAATATACTTTCGAAACAATTTTTTTTATATGAACATTGAATTTAACAAAAATCACGTCAGTTTGAACTTCAAAAATTATATTATTATTAATATTTAGAAAGTGTAAAATTTCAAATCCAAAATTTCAAGTTTGAACTTGAATTTTCGATTCGAACCATAAAATTTTGACTCTCGACATCACGATTTTATCCCAAAATTTTGGCTATAGAAAGTCTCAAGTCAAAATCATGACTTCGAAATTTCAACTTTAGTCGAGTTCAATCTCGAATATTTTAAGTTTCACGTTGAAATTCCAAATTTCACGTTGGAAGATAAATAGATAAGTACTTTCTGATAATTCCCATATAAATTTCAATTTAATAGCCACCGGTATGAAATAATTCGTGGACACAACACTCAAAAAAAAGGGGGCAAACGACGGACACGTGTTTCTGGCTATTGGCCTCATCAACGCGGTGCAGCCACGTGTAATGATGGGCAACACTTGTTTGCCGAAAGCAGGAAACAACACATATGCACGGAATCAACAACAGAAGCCAACCGCACATTTGTGGTTTCAGTTAGAAGACCTAGAATTCCTAGGCTACATCTAATATGACCACGTGTTGTGTCCACGAATTTTTTCATTCTTGATTTGTTTCATACCCAGTCGATAAAATCTTTATCTGTATTTATATCCTGGACCCGGATGTCACGCAGGTAGCTATAGTTGCCTACGTGGTCATGTTAGATGTAGCCTAGGAATTCTAGGTCTTCTAATCGGAACCACAGATGTGCGGTTGGCTCCTGTTGTTGACTCCGTGCGTTTGTGTTGTTTCCTGCTTTCGGCAAACAAGTGTTGCCCATCTTCACACTTGGCTATACCGCGCTGATGAGGCCGATAGCCAGAAACAAGTGTCCGCGGTTTGCCCCCTTTTTGGAGTGTTGTGTCCACTAATTGATTCATTTTTGATTTGTATCATTCACACTCGATAAAATATCTCTTTATATTTATATCCTGGATCCGGATTTCACACAGGTAGCTATAGTTGCCTACGTGGTCATGTTAGATGTAGCCTAGGAATTCTAGGTCTTCTAACTGGAACCACAAATGTGCAGTTGGCTCCTGTTGTTGACTCCGTGCGTTTGTGTTGTTTCCTGCATTCGGCAAACAAGTGTTGCCCATCTTCACATTTGGCTACACCGCGCTGATGAGGCCAATAGCCAGAAACACGTGTCTGCGGTTTGCCCCCTTTTTGGAACTCCGGGGCGACTTCATTGATTCCAGTGGCGCATTTGCTTTTTCAACCGCAGGAAAACCCGGAAAAACCTGCAGCACAACATCATCTGAAGATCTTGATCATCCAATGTTCTCTTTCTTATAAAACATAATGTATGGTGTCTCCAGAGGCTCCAATAGATTTAATGCATCGCCAGAACACTTCGTGATACGACTATCGTCAAACTTAAACCAGCCCGTTTCGTCTTTGACCAAGGCGTGATCATCAAATCATTATTTGATTATTAAGTTCATTTGATTCGTTTGTCTCAGTAGAGATATCGCCTAGTTACTGTCGTAATCATCTGTAGAAGCATTCATGCAAAGTTTTGATATTCAATATAAATTATATTTGAATATTTGATTCCAATAGTTCAATTCGATCAGGACAGTAACAGTGATTGAAAGTGTCATTCAAGAATGACATGAATAAATGCACCTAGATGTTAATTTTATAGCTGTTAGTTTTATCGCTGTGCAGAATAAAAGTTTTATTGCTGTGAAACTCTGTTTTGGTGACGTAGCCTTTAATTTTTTCATTATTTCATCGATTCGTAAGTAACAATCCTCATTGTAGAAAGTTTAAAGTGATAAAACGAGGTGGTTATGTGATAATTTAAAAAAACTTCAATGAGATATTCAAAACATACTAGAACATGCTCAAAATATCGCCACCTTTATTAAAATAGAATCCAGGATTTTCGCAAACTCTCAATAGTGGTTATGTGTGAGTAAACTCTACCAAGACTAATTCAATAAAATGCTGGAGATTTTATGAAAAAGTCTTTCAGTCTGAATGGAAATCTCCAATTAATGTCACTCGCACAAGATACCCAAAGTATATCCTAAAGCCATTATCATCAGATTAGAGACGCTAACTTTGAGGCCTTGAGGCCTGAAACAGCTTGAGGATCTCTTCCTCCACTATGAGATACTTTCAATGGAGGTATTCTGATAATCTTCCAGAGTATATAGTGTACCTCAGAATATACATACTGAGAACTCCTTCACTTGGAGAACGGCATAAACTTTCGAATACAGTAGGTACCCCATATGAAATAGGCTCAAATATCTATAAAATGTATAAAGAATTTAGACTCCATAACATATTCTGCTGGATTCAAGATAAAGAAAATAACTAGTAGAAATAAGACAAAAGTTATTTTCTTTACCCTATAGCCATTATGAATTCCTACAAAATAAATAATTCATCAATCGAACAAAATTAACAATTCGAAGTCTTCTTGAATGAAATAAGTTTAGAGTAAACTATCAGTGAAATTTCTGTTCACAAACCAAACGAGCAATGTGAAGAATTATTGGGAATTATTATCGGTTTTCAATTCTGGAAAAAACCTTATAAAAAAGTGAAAAGTGAATGAAAACTACTCCAAACCTATTTCATAGAAAAACCTAATGATTGAAATTATTGATCGAGAGTGTTTGTTAGGTAAATTAAATAAAGGTAATAATAAATAAACTGGGGCGTGTTGAAAAACGCGATTGATAATTTTAACATCTTATATGTCATTCAATTTTTGGATTTTTTAGAACATTCTATACGACACGAATGTGTCACTAAATATTCTGGCAATATCTTGAATTTGTTACCTGTACCTGTACCTGTTACCTGTATTAGTTTCTATAGGTTCCTTTTTTCCTTTTTAGATGTTCGTCATATTCTTTTAGGCATAAGTTGAGTTAATACAAAAATTATTTGCTTTATGTGGTCCAGTGACTTACTTTCATATGGATGACTCTGTCCTTCATTGCATTGGCTGCAGATAAGGGATCAGTTTTACTGCCCTATTTTGTTCAGGTATCCTCTCAATGGACACCTGACACCTAAACAATGGGTAGTTTTGTAGTTGTTCTGAACCGATCTCTGCTTTGTTGAAACAGTTCTTCAGTTCTCTTCTCAGACGGTTCCTTTATAAAGATGTTTTCGTGTGTGTCCCCGAGTATATTTTCCCATTACTCCTTATATTTTTCATTAATCACTTCCTGATCTGGTTCAGAACCTATATATGAAACAGATGATACTTATCATACTAATCAGCTTTTTCGTTGCTTGCATTACCGTATGCATCTTAGTACCAGTAGGTCTCCAATCTGTCCCTGTCTTCCAGTTTTCTCGGTTCTTGAAGGTATTTCCGGACAAGTAATGCGACTTTTGGATGCCTCAATGCTTCAAGTACAGCCTGACTGAAAGATATACCAAATTTCGAAATTTCCCTTTGAAGAATTTTGTGACATTTCTTGATTCATAATTTTATTCTTTATGAATAGTTCATTACATTTCACATTCACATGGTAGGACAACTGACAGTTGACTTGAAATGTCTGAGACAGTTACCAAAATTATGGAGGGTAGAGGAAAGATGAACCATCTCAAATGTGAATCTAGCTGAAAAAGTGTCCGCTAGTGAACAGTAAATAATAGTTCAAAATTCGACTAGAATGGGGGTAATATCAAAAGCGGTATATGAACTTAGCAATTATTGTTAATGATATAGAGCTCATAGAAATGCAGTTATTCAAATATTATTTGGTGAATGTAACCTAACGAAGTTCCTGGGAGTCACTAGTCTTCTGAGTGGACGACAATCACAATCACATAAGCATTTTTTTCCTGTAAAGCTGATTAACAAATTACAGAACTTCACATTATCCTTATTATTCTGATCTGTTGAAACTTGAAGAAATCAGTTTCTAATAACAATACAACAGATATCTATATTTGAAAAACAAAACGACATTTCAATAAAAGGATATATTATCAAGAAAAAAAGTAAGGATTTCATAACTGTCTCTGGCTTTTCAACTAAGAATAAACTAGAAAGAAGTCTGGATCTTTCACTTATTCAAAATCATTATGATGAAGAAAATGAATATAATAAATAAATGACTTGTACAATATATCATCATGTGTGGATAAAAGACCTTTCTAGGTTGCTCTCAAGACAGCTTAAAGAACAAAATAATCGAATTCTTTTCTGTGATGGATGTTTAAGATAGGAGACATCTCCTTTATATCGGCAAGTGTAGGCCAAGACTCTCCGAACACACACTCTCTTATTGATGATAACTCCAGACACTCGCACAAGACATGCCTGACAGTTTCATTTTCCTGTTCACACATCCAGGTGTGTGTTTCTATCCCATCTCTTTAGGGATTGAGCATGGATGTGACGTTTGGCTAGTTCCGCAATTGTCGCAGTTATCAGGCCGTAAGTGTCACTGGGTCCTAAAATTCTTTATCCCTCCGCTTCTTTGGCATTAGAGCCGGCAATATTATTACCTTTACTTCTGTCGTGCCATTGAACCCATCTCAGAATAATATTATTATCTACCGAGGCTTTGGCTAAATCTTGGTGGCACTCTACTTCTGCCCTGAGGTAACACATTATCTGTTCAAGGCTGATAGGACTTGTCTACTGTCAGTGCAGATTGATATATTTTGCCAGAAATTTCTCTTCTGGTTATTTCTCTTGTGGCGATTGAGATACCAGTCAGTTATGTTTAAACCACGCTGGTATTTTTCTCATTCACCACTCAATCATTAGGCTTAGTGATTTGGAGTAAACTCCACATCCTGTAGGGTTTATTAAACACAAATCTGGCCTCAATTGTATCACTGGCTGTCTGGAGCAGAGGTTGCGCAGTAAGCGCTTCTCGTCATTGGCTCAGCCTCAGTCGACCCGTTCCTACTTCGAGGTTTACACCAGCCGTGCGCAATCGTAATATGGCCATTAACGCAACCTCCTTAACGTAAAGGTCCAGAAAGGTTAGGCCAGTAATCAATTCCATTGATGCGGTTGGTGTTTGATATACTTTTTTGATGGCCGTCGCTTGTAGAACTTTCAGTCGCCATGCAATGTCTCCTTACATCTCCTTACATTGGTCTTATTATTGCAGTGTAGATCCAGGTGACCACATGGGGTGAAAGACCCATGTGTGTCCACCGATATTGCTCATAAGCCACATATGCTCTTTTTGCTATACCCTTTGTAACAAGGTATTTCACATCTACAGAGAAGTTTAGTGTGCTTTTGAAGATTTCGGGAAGTTTTAAACCCGATAAACTTCTTTTCCTGGTGAAAAGTACCATCTCAGTCTTCTTGTGTTTGACCGACAGTGAGTGTTCTTAACACCATGTTTCTATCAATTTGAGCCCATCCTGCGCTCTATCGCACAGTGTGTTCACAAATTTGCCGGTCTGCAAGGTAACTATGTCATCTGTATATGCAATTGTGTACAATCCATCATTGTTGAGGTGATTAATCAGATTATCCAGAACTGTGTTCCAAAGAAGGGCTGATAAAACGCTTCCTGATGAGCATCCCTTCATGACCAGTCCTTTCACTGTGATGTCTTCTACATTGACACTTATTGTTCTACTAGATAGCATCTTGAGTATCCATTCTTCTACTACCAGAGGTACATTCCATGGGTTTAGTTGCTGCGTAATTGTTGGAAAGGTTGTTTTATCGAAAGCTCCCTTGATATCTGTGACTATACCTAGGGTGGATTCTTTTTTGTTCAATGATCTTTCGATTCTGCCAACCACATGGTGAAGGGTCGAATTGTATGTAATAATTTGTATTAATTATCCCGAGTGTTCCTCTAAACTCGATATACCTTTTCTTGAATGTCATACTAATATTGTCAAGAATCAAGTTGTAAGTGGCCATACATTCCAATCTAATTGTCTAATGATTGAATTCTCAAAGAAGTATGGCCACTCATTAGTTTCTAATAAATCCAAAGATGAACGACATAGAGGAAAAGGTGAGTCAAGATACCTCAGCAGTATACTAATATTAATTAAAGTATTTTACTAGGTAGGTGAATTGCTTCAAAGATGGCTTCAACAATCGGTAAGGATCGCACGTAAGTGCATCAACAAATAAAGCAGCAAAAGGTAAAACAATGCATTGTTTACTCAAAAAATCAATTCCGTCAATTTAAATATTAGAAAAGAGTTTCCTCTTATGCCACTTCTGATATTAAATTATTAGCATTATTTCCATTGACTGCTGTCATCAATAAATCTTTGATTACTAATACAAATTGAGATGCCCTTACAGTGCAGAAAACTTACCTTTTGTTGCCTTTTTGGAACACATTTGTTGAAAGTGAGGCCTCAGAAAAACATTAATGAATAATTGCAGTGGGCATTGATGATGTATTGAAAACATAAGAGAAAAATAATAGTATATATCATGATTGTTATAAACTCTTCAGCTTCCTTTCTGAAAATATTTATACAGCAATTTCTTTGGTCTCCTATTCTCTTCTACCTGTATTCTGCTTGAAAATTGTCTTTGAAATAATGATTTCATAGGAATCTGGAGACACTACTTCAACTTCGCAAGATCAGTGCTGCCAGAAAACACAATATTTTTCTACTTATCAGAGAAAGCCCAAGAAGTGGATGACACGACCAGAAGCTGCAACAGTAATACAGAAAGCTTACAGAAGATTCAGGCAAAGACAGATTTCAAAACTACTAACTTCGGAAGCGTACAAGAAAATGAAGAAAAATGATTGTGACAAAAAATCCAAAAGAGAAAAAGTACTGAGTATGTTCTCCAAGAACAGAATAGTGCAACCACAAATAATGTGAGTTTATTTTTCAAGTAATTTGTGTGCATATCATCATTTTCTTGAATCCCATAACTGTTTAAATGATTTCCGTAAGGAAAATTGAAATGAATTTTTGTTAGAATATACAGTGCGTCTATTAAATTCATTGTTACCTTCATAAACGATATTAGTAAAAATTCTCAAAATATCGACTTTTTACTAACAGTTTCTTCAAATAATAATTCAATATACAGTTTGACCTTCTTGCAAGTGAAGATTTCATCATTAGGTTTTGTCAATGAAACACCCTATTTGTTTTCCAATTTCCAACAGGGAGAACAGGACAAAAAGTATTTTAAACACTCAAAGAGAAGGTTATCTATACTTTACTGCAATTTTGACGAAAACATACATGGAGAATAGACCAAACAAAAATTATCAAATGGAATAACGTATTTATTCAACTACTAGGTACACTACGAAGAATGAGAAAGAATAAATTCTCAGTAACTGAACACACAATCGATTACTGTCCTTGGGCATTTCTTGCCTGATTCGTTTTTTTTGATGTCTAATATTGTCAGCTCTGTTATTATTTAGTATTGTTAGTAGAATGTGAAATACATATAATCTCATGAAAATTCTTATGGTTTGAGATCACCTTAGATATTTATTTGGGCACTTTAGATATTTATTTGATTCTTCCGACACTTAATTTGATTTTTTCTTTTTCGAGACGGGACTCCGAAATTATAACTACTATCTCAAATCTCTTATTCTGAATTTTAAAATTCCGATTTGAAACTCGGACTTTCAACTCGGAAATTCTGAATTCAAATTCGAAATGAAGACGTTGTCTCATATAACACAACCTAATCCACAACCTAATCACCAAACCTGATACCTACTGCATATGATGCAGTTCATATTGATCTCACATTTCCTATTCCAAGTCAAAAGTCGGAATTTTCGAGATGAATTTGGGAGAGATGTTATTCCGACCGAATATTCGCAACTTTCGCTGTAAAAATCGAAATTCGCGAATATTATCAGGAACTGTAGGTCTACTTTTTCTTGTGGTGCATTCCGCCGGAGTCCAAATTTTCTGATGACCAATAACAGACGACCACATAAATAGGACCTCCTATGAGAAACTCATATTGATATTGATGCCACGATATATAGGAATGCACTAAACGCTTATAGGAAGAAGACCCATCGGAATATTTCGATAGACCTTCCCATCGAAATATTTCGATCGAACCTCACATTTTCATCTTTCCTTTCTAATAGTACTTCACTCTTTGACTTTGGCTTTCTATTTAATTAAAATCCTCCAACGCTCTTCGTGGTATTAGCCAGGAGAGTAGCTGTTTTCTAATAGGAGTCAGTCCAATAACCTATGGTGTAGATGAGTTGAGACTGGCCTGAACGAAGTTCTCTTTTACATAATTAGGGAACAGGGCTTGTTTTGGGTTTTTTATTTGCCAAAGGTATTAGTTTCACCTTTCTTTAGATACTGTGTTATAAAACCTGTTTCTGGAATTTTTCAAACAATATTGTTCGTTCATAATGAATATAAGATTTAATTTGTAGACGCACTGTAATGAAATAATTAAGATCACTTCTCAATATACCTCTTATTTTGGTGTGCAAATTTTCAAGTCACTAAACTGGTAATGATTATACAAAAGTTCGATAATTATTTCTTTCTGTTATTTTTTTATATCGAAAAGATCCTGTATCCACACATGTTTTTTATTTATTACTTACAGGACTGTACTCAATGAGAATACTCGTACATTGCGGACAGCACAAAGCATTCTGGTGAAGCATTCTCTTTTCCAAAAAAATCGTGAAACGGTCTTGGTAATTGGTGGAATCGATCCCCATAGCGATTATGGAGCTGGGAGGAATACGGGAAAAGATATTTTTCAATACGTTTACAGTGATAACACATGGGAATTTGTAGGAGAACTACCGGAACCGAGACATCATCATTGTGCTGCGTTCTACAAAGGAAGAGTATTCATTGTTGGTAAGATCTCTGAAACTTTCAAATTTCAAGTCGCCAAAGCACTGATAAGTAATAAAATCGCTATGCTAATACACAATTATTTTTCTGTTTCACTATGCTTGCTATCGCTGCCCTTTCTAGTATCCAACTAAAGTCTTCTCAATATTCTCCATTTAGATACATTTCTGTTTCTACAATCTTGTTTAAGATGATTTTCACTGAGATAGATTTTTCGAATAGTATTAAAGCAATAGTTCATTTTATTTCTCTTTGTTAAAGCCAGTTATATTATGCATACATAGTAAGAGAAGGTTTTTGTTTTGTAGCATTCGAGACTTATTTTGATTCATATTTATTAATTTTTTCTCTCAAATTACCTCACTTGAATGAGGTAATTTCTCATCAACTAAATGATATCTCTTGTTTTATATAGAAATTGTAGCTTGGGCGAACCTGAAAGATTAAGACGATCTGAGTAACATTAGAGACCCTGTAGAAGTAAATAATATTTTTGGAATCTAGCAATTATGAAGATGATTTTACTTACATATTTTTTCAACTCCTCCAAGACCCCTAATGCTTTGTTTATTGTTGGTTGAAAAATAGCGACTGTCAAATTCAACAAAGAGTTTTATTAGGAGTAAGAGACCCATTGAAGTAAACTCTCGAAAAGAAAGCCTGTATTGTGATAACTTCGAAACTGAGTTTGTTGTTAATGGTTGATAGTTTTTTCCTTCAATTCACAAACACTCTCTATGTAGAAAGTATATGATTTGAAATCCGTTTTATATACAGTGTGCGACACCGAAATTCAATAGAAATATACATCCATTAAAATAATTCAAAAACAAATCAATTTTTATTTCAAGAGGAACATATTTCTATCATAACCTCAACTGTAATACCTCTTCATTCGTTACTTGTTGACCATCACTCCCAGAATTTGAATGAGGAATGTACTAAGTATGAACCAAGTCCTTATTTTCACTATCCTAGCTTCAGCATTATTTTCTACATTCGACCTTGAGTTGTCTTTGACTGTAATTGCAATGTCATCGCCATATAGTTTTGCAAACTTGGTTTTCCTGATATTCCATAGTTAAGTTCCAGAGTAGTAGCGATATCACGGATCCTTGTGGCACCCTTTTGTTAATTTTTTGGTGGTGTTAACATATTTTCATTCGTAAATGACATTTCATTCTTAGAAATAATGAATGAATTGATCAAAAGAGAAATGAAAATTTCTATGTTTTTTACCACTTTTATTTGTAACTAACCTTACAACGTTTTAAGTCTGAAAATGTCCATGTAGGACGAAACTGCAGTAACGTTAATTACAAATAAAAGTGGCAAAAACATTTCTCTTTTCATCATGATCTCCTACCACGTAGTAATGGCTACATCCATCAATTTAATGAATTGATCAGTTCCTTCGAGAATTATTGTTACATTAGGTAATCTTCCAGTCCCAGCTAATACATCGAGTCAGTCGAATGATCCACTTATATCGACAAATATTACTAAACAATTCCACTTTTGTACTTTATATATGTTCTACGTGTTCCCTGACTCCAAATTACTGTTTGCTTAATGATGTATTAGTGTCTATAATTTCAAACATTTTCTATATGACTAGTCTTTCAAACATATTGTTTTACCCCCTTTTTTAGTTCACTTCCAGAAATCTACTAATTATTTTCGACATATTCCAGGAGGTGGGGATCCTCGCCAAAATGAAAGTTCCAGAAAATCGGAAGCAGTTGCCTCGGTATGGAGTTTTGACCCAGTAAGGAGAATTTGGTTCAAAGAAACATCTTTATGGGAGGCAAGGAAAAATTTTGGAATGTCATGCTGCAGTCTAGGCTTGTACGCTATTGGTGGACAAGGAAAACAGAGTCAGTAAGTGTGTAACATACTTTCATGATTTCTTTACACACGAGTATTTATATCTACTGGCACTTAGAACCTTTCCAGATCAAAACTCAGATAATTGTCTACCTCGAAGTCTACTCAATTTCTTCTTAGACGATTCGCGGTGCACGATAGCACAGTTCCTTCTGGAGATAAACTCCCAATAAAATTACTACAAAACTTGATTTTTAGAGGCAGATTGATGTTAAGATGTGGAATTAAAAGTCAGAAACTACATGATTGGGATCTAATTGGGACAGCCTCTGGCCTTTTTTTTACAGAGTATCCTTGAGAAAATATACCTAAGTATGTTCCAATGACACCAAATATTGAACATGAACCACATTAATAAGAAGGAGAGATAACAACTCCTCTTTTGAATGATCCATATATGGGATTGACAGAAAATCAAATCACAACTATCCAAACTGTGCGAGGATGGTTTCACTACAATCAGGCAACAAGATGATACCAGACTCAATGCATTGCATCCATGATTCGAAATTATAAGTGCAATCGCTCAGGCTTGTTCTTGTTGAGGACACAAGCGTTCAATTATTGCATCCATGACCCGACATAGTATCACTGATGAGATCTATAGTAGATCGAAATATTGCTGTCTCGTAGTAGATCTATTAATTGCCTGCTTGTTATGCGAACTGCAGAAAGTGACAGAATGTGATTTCTCATTGAGTGATCGATATCATAGCTTGGTTTTGAAACGGACGACCTTGAAAACACTTTCCTTGATGCGAGGAATCATTTCTTAGATGATTCTGATTCGATAAAAGGCGGATGGAACATCAACATCAGTGACAAAGTTTCTATACAAAAGCAGCAACCTTTACTACTTGTCAGTTTATCGTAACGAGATGTGACTTTTTCTGTTACCAGAAAATAGTTTGTATGATCTAATTACTGATCGTCGATTTCGTTGCTTGACTCATGAATTGATCCTTCTAGTAATGTAATACACAATTTTTCAGAGCTCTCAGAACTGTGGAAAGGTATAGATTTGAAAGCAGAAACTGGGAAAATATGGCCCCTCTCATCAAAGCGAGAACTGGTTTTGCTTGTATCAAGTATAGAAATCATATATGGGTTGCAGGTGGACTGTCATCAGGAAATAATGAAAGCATTGATATCCTCGATTCAGTCGAAACCTACGATATCAAAGCCAATCAGTGAGTGATTTTTTTCTATACTTCCAAAACCAAATATCCAATCACCGTTACAATGCAATGCAATGAAATCGAGATATTTACCTAATATAAACAAATTTATCACGAGTTACACTCGATTGTGAAAAGTCGGTGGGCAGTTTTCAAAACCACAACACGTGTTTCGAGATACAAAAGCTTCCTCAAGCTCCCTCATACATATATAAAAACGCTTGAGGAAACTACTGTATAGCGGAACACGTGTTGGGATTCTCAAACTGTACTACAGTTTGATACTGCAGACTACACAGTATGAAATCAACATTTGACGAATATTCATACAAAATCCTAGAGTTTTGTTTGTTTTTCAATAATTAGTTAAATGACGTTAGAAAAAGAATCAGAAAGAAATTTGCTAATTGCTATTATTTTCGAACATATCTGAAATAATCGGAAGTACCTAAATACTTCAGACCGTTCTTAATGAAAGTTGACCTACTCCCTTTTATTGACCTCAAGAAAGATTGAATAAATGTAACTTATGGAGACTCATAGAACTTTTGTTCATGGTCCTGAAGCAAAGGTTTGTGCAATTTTTTTCGAATTTATGCAAAGGTGGAACTCAAGGTAACTCCAGGATTTTATTTTCCTTCATAAAGATGTAGATGAGAAAATTGAGTTCCTGTATGAGTGTCAAATTTTTTGTTCTTCACAACCAGCCTTGAAATCATACACACCGTGAGTGTGTATGCGGTGTCTAACAGATTAATTGGTGTTTTCAGGTTTATTAGCCGTGCTGTGTCGGTTTTTGGGTCTGATGTTTCGTCTGCAACTATAGTAAAACTGTACTCATTGGCACCAGTGGTGCACTCGAAAAATAATTATGGGGGGAGCTGACCGGGGGTCCCTGGGCCAACCAACGGAAAAAATTTTAAAAATTCCTTAGAATATCCGGTATTTTAAGGCATTACTTTGAGTTTATTTTAGCTCTTTCAATGCAAGTTTTGAGTAGGGACTATAGAAATGAATGACAAAACCCAGCAGATTAAATAAGATTTTAGGTTTTATTTTGACAAAATATTTTTATATCAGCTGTCTTACGAAACAAAATTGAGTATTTTTGGTCTTCGTCAGTATGGATAATACACTGTCTGTGTCAACTGGAATTTCCCTGTGGATATTAAGATTGGCTAAGCCATTTAGCCTACTCTCAGACATCGTGTTTCTTAGGTAAGTCTTGATTCTCCCAATAGTGGAAAAAGTGCGCTCTGCTGTGCTGGTCGATAATGGTATATTGAAGAAAATCCTAAGTAGGATATTGATGTTTGGAAAGATTGCATTATCACAAATATTCAGAAAATAAATTGCATTGACGTGGTGTGCCTTGTTTAGATGGAGAAAAGCTTGCCAAGCTTCCATTTTTGCCATCAATACGTTTAAGTTTTTGTTTTTCAAATCTTCTTCATAAACTTCAATCAACTTCAAAAACGCCTCTTTTATCTCTTTACTTTTTTCACTATTCTCTGGATAAGTATGAAGCAAGAAGTGAAATCCTTTCAAAATGTTCTTGTGCTTTAAGAGACGTTCTTCGATACAGGAAATGAAACCTTCAATTCAGGGGATAAATACGTTCATTCTATAAAATTGTTCTGTGCTTTCGGCTGAGACATCACTTATGTGTCTCTGCCCCCCCCCCCCACCAATCCTTG